>JAJPUD010021592.1:0-22819 GCA_023553655.1 Myrmecobius fasciatus | reverse complement strand
TTTTTTTTTCATGCTCTCTGGTTCATTACACCCTCTCCTCTGAGTCACAGGGAAAATTTCTTAAAGTTTATCTACAGATTATCAAAAAGGATAATCAGGGTCACATAATGGAAAGATAATCAATGCACATGGTAGATTAGGTATCAGACTGTTATTTATTTCTTGCACCACAAAAGAAATGCTTGAAACACAAAAGGCTCATGATAAATACTTAAAATATAATTGAATAACTTATCACTACTATATCACTCCTTTGGGAGGTAAATACTTAAACAGTAGAAACATGGAGTACTTTGTGGGATTGCTGGTAGACTTTTCAACTTCCATCTCAGTTCTATACTGTCCTAGAAATTCATTCAAGATTGGTATTTTCTGGCAAGCCAGGGAATAGTTTGGGTTCATCCTCTTGGTAGTAGTCATCTTCTCCTATGAGAAGTTGTTTCAGTGGTTATCTCTTGCTGGGTAACTAGCACCTAACATTTTTTAAACTTATGAGATTGCTGTCAAGGCAAGAAACAGCCCTCTGAATATCACCATTCAGTCACATTAGCTCGGAATAAGGAACACAATTCAGGAGAGGCAGCCAGGGACTTGAAGTGCAATCTCAAGCTTATCTAGGCCAGCATGTGTTCTCACTGCCAGTTGTGAGCTACCACCATCACTTCCAAGGGCCGAAAGAGAAATATCTCCTTCCCATTCAATCCCCATGTAAGTCTGAGGTGAATGAAGCTCAGAGAGACCCCTTCATGCTTGACAGATAGGAAGAAAGAGAGGACAGTAGAAGTTGCTTCTCCATAAAGCCTTCTGAATGAGCATCTCTTCTTGCTCAGTGACCAATCATCCTTGATGCAAACCACCAATGACATCTTACTGCTATCCTTGGAACCAGGGACCAATAAGGTGACTTTTATTATTACAGTTCCAAATCCTTCAGCATTAAGCTTGAGCACATGTCTGTCTGGAAGTGGGCCAGGATCCAGCAGATCAGAGGAGCTCCCAATTACTCCCCATTGCATTACTTTATCACTGCCCCCAGTTCTTGCCTAGGCTGAACCACATATTTCTTCTTCCTCCCTTCTCTCCTTTCTTCCCCTTCCTCTCTCCTTTCTTTCCCTTTCTTCCTTCCTTCCCTTCCCTCCTTCTGTCCTTCTGTCCCTCCTTCCTTCCTTCCTTCCTTCTTTCCTTCCTTCCTTCCTTCCTTCCTTCCTTCCTTCCTTCCTTCCTTCCTTCCTTCCTTCCTTCCTTCTTTCCTTCCTTCCTTCCTTCCTCTTCTGATGATGAACCTTTATGAGCTGAGCCAACTGAGATAAGAGGGCCTGAGATAAGAGGCTATCATACCTGAAATCTTTCCATCTTACAGTGTGGGACCATGACTGGCATGGCCTCTTTGGGCACAGAGCCTTTGAGACTTCAGGGCTTTTTCTGTGTCACGATAAGACCACATAGGATGATGTTAGTTCTACCTGCACATTTTTCTCCCCACTTTCTCATAATTTGCTTTATCCCTGATCTCCCTTTCCTTGCTGCTCAGCAAGACCAATCTGTCCCCATTTCCTCCCATATTTCAGAATGTATATATCCTGAGGGAAAGAAGCAGCAGTAGAGGGTCTTCCCTGGGGGAGAAGGACAAGGGGAAGAGGAGGAATAGCCTGCCCTCACCTTTCCCTCTCCCCTCCCAACCTCCTCCCCCTCCCCCACCCACAGTTTGTCTGTGTGGAGTGCCTGGTGACGGCCTCCATGGACATGTTCCCCAGGCAGCTACGGAAGTCAGGGAGGCGAGAGTTCCTCATCCTTTTTATTGCTGTTGTGTGCTACTTGATTGGACTGCTTCTTGTGACCGAGGTAAGTGGGCAAGCATGTTGGGCCCCAAGCTGCAAAAGGGCACTAATGGAGCCTCCTCCTATCCATTTGTAGTCTAGCTCATGACACAGATGGAATGGGACCCTATGCAGTTGTACCTTCTGTTCATGGATTAACTCAGCCCCATGGGAAGACCTGGAAGGGGAGGAAGGGAGGATCCTCAAGGCTTACCCCACTTTGGTATGAAGAAGAACCTCACAAAAGTCAAGTGGGACATCCTCTGTCCCAAAGTTGCCTAGATATTTTTAGTTCTTAAAGACTCTTTTCTATAAGTGACTCCTGGTGAATTTACCTGTCCCAGGCCCCAGATATTCTCCCCTAAGAGCTCAGCTTTTCTATTTCTTCCACAGGGTGGGATGTACATATTCCAACTCTTTGATTATTATGCTTCCAGTGGAATGTGCTTACTCTTCCTTTCATTTTTCGAGGTGATCTGCATTAGCTGGGTATATGGTAAGCATAGGGAATGAAGGGAGGGAGAAGAAGATGGGGACAAGGATGGGGTATAATATGAAGAATATTAGAAGCCCAGACTGGACCAAGCCATGACAAGTTGGAATCTGGCTCCTCTGGTCCAAAGGATTATCATCTAGCAATTTGTAACTGCTATAATGACGTTTCTCTCACATTTCAAAAGCTTCATGATTTCATTGATATTGGTACCTCTTCCACTAAAACAATTTCTCCTCTCCTCGGTAGAAAGTAATAAATAAGCTTCTATGGGAAAAAAGAAAGTTATTATCTGGTAGTTAACCCTCCATTGATGGTTCTCTTTGAATGTAGCCAGGATGATCCTTGAATACCTGGCATCCAGTCTCTTATACCCACCTTTGTGAGATCCTGCTAGATATTTTATTCTGCCTTGTGTGATTCAGTGTCACAAAGATAGTGCTAAAGTCATTATTTACTTTGCCAGGAAAGTTGGAAGGAAATTTGGAGATTACCTTATCTAGCTTCCCCCAGTGAAGGACCATCACTTACAATAATTGTGCCAACCTCAAATAAAAATGGGTTTGGGGGTGGGTGCGTGCTACTCTGCAGGTAGCAGATTGACTTACTGAAACATGTTAACATTATTTATGTTAGTATATACTGTGCTAGAGCATTCTATCTCTATTAGTACTTCTCAGTTTCTTTTAAATTTGATTATTTTCTTAAAAAGGAAGACTTATTAGTTGTCAGATAAGAATGGAGGAAAAAAAGAATTTCACTGCATGAAATTATCTCCATGTGATTTTGATTATGTACACATAAGGTTTGGGGTAGCATACCTAGGGAGCACAGTGGATAGAGTGCCAGACCTGGAATCAGGAACACTAATCTTCCTGACTTCAAATCCAGCTTCTGACACTTTCTTACCTATGGGATCCTGGGAAAGTCACTTAACCCTCTTTTCCTCAATTTCCTCATCAGTAAAATGATCTAGAGAAGGAAATGACAAAGCATTCCAGTATTTTTGCCAAGAAAACCCCAAATAGGGTCATGAAGAGTTGGATACAACTGTAAAATGACAAGGTTTGGGGGTCAAGGACTTTAACTAAGGAAAATGAATTAATATTATACCTAATACCTAGGAATGGGGAAAGGACCTTAGTATGCATATAGATATTCAATCTTAATAGCTTAAAATTTTTTTAGCCTTTTAAAAATGCTTATTTTTTCCACTTCCTATTGAAATGTAAGCTGGATATGGATAAGCACTATTGCTTTTGTCTTTGGATCTCTAGCATACTACCTGACAGATATTAATAGCTTAATAAATTCTCAGTTTATTGATTGATATATCTGGAATGACTGAAACCATTAGAATATTCTGTGGTGAAATTAATCAGTTTAAATGTGAAAATTCACATGGCCAAATTTAGTTGGCTGCTTGCCCCTTAAGTTATATTTTAATTAAAATAAATAGTATAATAGAAATTAGCTTGCTCTAAATTTCTAGTGCATATTGGAATCTACCCAGGTTTCCTCTTCCTTGCTATAACTTTTAAGATTGAAGCATCATTTTCTTGGAAATTACTTGTCATTTTCCCCCTTAGCATTCAATTATATATAATGAAATAAATGTAGATTAGCAGTTGCATATTCTCCCTTTTGAACCATATTATGAAGTATATGAAGTTGTGCATATGTAAGTATATTTTTATACATATTTTAAATAAACACAGTATTGGTACTTTTTTTCTCCTTTTGTAAGTTGTAGATTTATGATATTGTCTAAAGTAGTCTAATTAGACCATAAACTGAAACACTTCATATTTTTTAATTACTTGTTTTTAAAATAGCCTAAAGTACTTTAAATTCTCATTTTACTGCCGAACATTCAAAACAGGATGAAAAAAGCCTTAATTCAAAGCTTACTTTGAACTCATTTTAACCTTCTCTGAACTACATTTATCTTTTTTCCATACAAGCTTCTTGAAGGCCAATACAGATAGAATAAATACGGGACTAAAAGAAATGTCATCTTGTTTAATGTTTAAAAAAAGTAGAAAATGTTTATTATGCAACAACATTGACCCCTTTAATGTACCTACTTTTGTTTGTCCTGTTTAACAGGACAAAAGAAAATATTATTAGGATGAAAAATATTTTTATTCATTTTAGTAAATATTCTCCAATTACATTTTAATCTGATTCAAACTATACTCTAGGTACCCATTTGACATCTTTGCCTTACACCATTCCTGAGAAATGGACATCAAGCCTCTCTTTGGACATAACCATGAAAAATCAGTGTCTCTAGGCAAATCACGTATCACATTATCCCTGATTATTCCTGATGTTACCAGCAGCTGACTTTATGTAGCATTCTACAGTTTGCAAAGCTCCTTATATGAGCTATTTCATTTAAGTTTAATGACAGCCTTGTTAGATAAGGACTACAGATGTTATTCCCATTTAATGGATGAAGAAAATGAAATTCAGGGAAATTACATTGCTCAGGATCACATAGTTCCCAAAGCCTAGAAGAATGCCTGGAATATAGTAAGCTTTTTTTTTTTTTAAAAGCTTGTTAAATTGAATTGAGAAGTGAGATTTGAATTTTTGTCTTCTTAACTCCAAGTCTAGTACTTTCTGCTTTCTTCTATTTTTTTAATTGAACGTATACTTGACTTCCACACCATTATAATGACCTAAGATGAGATTCAACTGAGAATATAAGAATCCCAAATACTTATAAAGAATTTCTAAAACAATTAGCATCTTGGTTTTTTTTGGAACCAGCCCCATAAGGCTAAACCAGTAAAGGCTTCTTCCTGTTATGCTCATGTGTAGTAACTAATACAGGAAAAAGTAGTCACTTGATTTGCCATTGGTCATGCCCCTACTTGATAGCAGAGCTGTGAATACACTTCCCATTCTTTTGATTTTCAGTCTATGACAAACCTGGAGATCTCTAAAAATAATAGTGACATTTATACAAGGCTTTAAAGTTTGCAAAGCACTTTTTGAATGCACATTATATCTCTTTGACTTTCACTATTTTATGAATGAGGAAGCCAAACTATGGGGTTTACAGGACTTTCCCATGATTTCATAGATAGTATCAGAGGTAAAATTTAAACTTACATCTTCCCTGATTCCAGATTTTTATGCCATACTGATTTACTCTCACTTTGATAGACCTCCATACTTTCCCTATCTCTTTATCTCTCGATGATAATTTTGAGAAAAAAAAGAGTCTTCCCATCTCCAAATGGGGAGGAACAGTAAATCACTATGACAATTCCTTTCTAGCATGTGGTAACAACACTCTCATTTCTATTCTTTCCCTACTACTTCTATTTCCCCCATTCCAGGAGCTGACCGTTTCTATGATAATATTGAAGATATGATTGGCTATCGGCCATGGCCACTGGTGAAGATCTGCTGGCTCTTCCTAACTCCAGGACTTTGCCTGGTATGTTATACTTCAATACTTTTCTCTCAAACTAGAACTCTTAGAAAAGTAGGGAAAAGTAAATCTAAGTTATATATTTTATTTTCTTAGTCTAGAATGCTATTGCTTTTGTCTTTATGTCATTTTTGGTCTTGCCTTTGTATCATTTGTGCTAGCACAGGGCTGTATATATGATAGGTGCTTAATTCATCTTTATTTAAGTTAATTGTTGGTTCTCTTCAGTAATTGTTCTAACAGTCCTGGATATCTTCTTAGATATATTCTGGCCCAATCTTATCATACTTACTGTCTTCTCTCTACTTATCAATGTAGCTAATTGTGTGTATTTTTCTTTTCTTTTTGTCTATATGCCTTTGTCTTTACTTCTGTGTCCATCTTTCCCATCATTTTAAAGTTTTTTTCCTTCTTTCATCCTTTGTATTCTGTGTGGAAGGGAAAGTTTAGATACTCTGTGTTTCTTGACTTCAAATCTGTCAGAGATTCTCTGTGTCTCTCTGTCTATTTTTTTCTCTCTGCCCCTACCCCTCTATATACATACACACATACATGTATATACACACATATTATATACAGTATCAACATGCATACATTGCAATATGTGCATATTAATATACATGCATGGTACATGTAAATATTACCTGTACATATTTGTACATATTTGTATAATGTGAACATTTTATATATTTATAAACTTTACTGCTTAGAGGGAATATTCATGAGTCTCTTTTGCTTATTGAAATTCTTCTTGTCTAGGTAAAGTCTTAGTATATTTTATAATATTCAGAAACAAAATCAATATTTTGTAGAGATAAGCCTATAACAGAAAGTTCAATTCAGAGTTTTTGATTCATCAAACAAAACAATAGTGAGGTTGGGAGCTTCTTTCTTGAGCATAATCTCTTTTTAGAGAACCAAGATCTTGTACAGAGTATAACCCAAATCAAGGAAACTTTGTTTAATTTATAAAAGGAATCTTCTCTCTATCTATTCTTAGTTTCATGTATTTTCCAGTTTTTTCCAAAAGCTGATTTTTTAAAAGGAAGATTAATTAGATATTTGGTCAGAATGGAGGAAAAAGAATTTCAGCATGTGAAATTGTGTCCATAGGATTTATATTAAATATACATAAGCTTTGGGGACTTTAACTCAGAACACTAAATTAATATTATATCAATATTACATAACATACAACAATATCATATAGTTATTAACACATAATATTATTAATACAATAATTAATATGATGATGTAATTAACATATTATATGTTAATGTAATATTATGTAAGTGATATTTAGGAATGGGGTAGGAGAGATTTAGTATGCTTCTATGTATTCAATTTTAATAACTCACACTTTTATAGCACTTTAAGATTTTTTTTTTTTTTGCTGAGGCAATTGGGGTTAAGTGACTTGCCCAGGGTCACACAGCTGTTATGTGTCTCAGACCAGATTTGAACTCAGTTCCTCTTGACTTCAGGGCTGGTGCTCTATCCACTGCGCCACCTAGCTGCCCCAACACTTTAAGATTTTTTAAAGCAAATTCATCACAAATATAATTCCCATTTTTAAATAAGGAGAGTCTCAGAGTTGGTGACTTGCCAAAGTCCACATAACTAGTAAGCATTGGAACTGATATGTTCCTCACTCCTAGCATAGCATTCTTTCTCATATATCCCACTATTAGCTTCTCCTTCCTATCTCCTCCATTTCACGTGTCTGTCCCTGAAATAAAGGACTTCCTGAGTCTCTTACCTTTCTCTCTGTTCCCTATACCCCCCCAAAAGGAAATTTACTCCTTCCAATTCCTGTTGGACTTGCCATCTGTTTCCTATTATGTCCAGAAGAACCCTCCCTCTGACATGTGTTGATCCTTCAAATGCCTTAATAAAGATCACTTTTGGAGATGACAACATTACCATTCTTGATGCTAGACTATGATTAGGTTCAGACCAGCTTGTAAGCAGCAGGATAGACTAAAAAAACTTCATAAATAATGCTTAAAGATTCAACAATTCTGAACTTATTTATTTTTTACCTTTTGAAAAGAACTCCTGACTCATTCCCATACTCAGGCTCCATCCCTCCATATTTCCAAGGTTCCTTGTATTTTAATCTTTGCCATATCTTGGTGACACAAAAAAGTAGAAGATGGGAAAGGGGGGTGATTGAAAATAACCGAGAACCTTCCAAGACTTATCAAAATGGATGACAAATATTCATGTTTCATGTGGACAAAAATGGCATCACTGGAAGAACCCCAAATCTATTGCCACTGATTATAAATCATGAGCATGAAACTAAAGACCATAAGTGCACAGATTGTGTTTTCTTCACTCTTGCCCACTGAAGCTGAGGAATGCAGAAAGAAAAAAAAATAACTTGGGAAGTGAACAGCTTATGGTATCTGAGAAAGCCACTTGGAATTCTGGATCCCAGCCTACAAGACTGAGAGATTTCTGGCCAAAGATGGAGTACACCTAACACAACCTATTGAGAATGTATTTGTCTTGTAAATCTAATCAAAAGGGCCTTAACCAAAAAAAATTTGGGAAAATGAGAAGACTGCCTACATATATCCCTAAAAGTTAGATACTATAGAGTGGGTATAAACAACAAAAAAAAATTGCAGTTGAGAAAACCAGAAATTCACAAGGGATAAGAAATCAAGAAGAATTATTAGTAGTAGAAGTCAATGCCTATACAAAAATGCCCCCATTTTTAGGCAACATGTAAGAACAATTAGATGTCCTAATATAAGGTGACAAATTTGATCTCATAGATGTCACTTCATCCTCAGGGGATGAAACTCATGATTGATCCTTAGCTTTTGATAGATAAGCCTTATTCAAAAGAACTAGGATAAATTAAGAGAAAGGAAAGAGAATACAAGAGGGTACTTTTGTACAGAAGAAAAAATATGAGGTAAAATAATAAATTTGAGTGTGACCTAGTCTAGTTATTTCAGTAGGGCTAAAACTTAGGATGAGAAAGGGGAGAAAACAACAAGCATTTTAGGCTATATGGAGGGAGGGACAAGGAACAGAGATGGGTTAGGATCCTTGCTAGGGATGAAAGGGACAGGTCTAATGACAATTGAGGGGGAAAAACAGAGCTATATAATTCTTACTTTCTGCTTTCTCTGAATGATCTTTGCATGGGAAATAAGAGATCAAAATGACTAATATTCAAGATAAATAAGGAAACAGTAGGAGACCACTTAGTAGTCCCTGTTGAATTCAGTGTTTCCCTCTGTATTTCATTTTGGGAGGTTTCTGGTATTTTTTAAAAATCTTTCTTTTTCTTTTTTTGGTAATTTTTTTTCTAGTTTTCCTCTCTCTCCTGACCAAAGAAACAAGATACAATCCTTGAAATCAATAAGCATAATAAAGCAAGACAAATTTACATATTTACATATTTCCATGCCCCCAGATATTTGTCTCATTCTCCACCTATTCTATTAGGATAGAGATAATGTGCTTCTTGATTGGTTCTTTGGAGTTGTAGTTGATTTTGTTAGCAAGTTTTTTATAAAGTATTTCATACTTTTTG
Organism: Myrmecobius fasciatus; assembly: GCA_023553655.1. Classification (NCBI taxonomy): domain Eukaryota; kingdom Metazoa; phylum Chordata; class Mammalia; order Dasyuromorphia; family Myrmecobiidae; genus Myrmecobius; species Myrmecobius fasciatus. The sequence continues at coordinate 13,505 of JAJPUD010021592.1, read as the reverse complement.
TGAGGGAAAATAGAGAGATCTAGATTAGAAGCTAATACCACCAGATGGATTCAGAACTGGTTGGATGGGCTTTAGTTGTTAATACCATAGTTGTTAATGTTTTAGCATCAATGTGGCAGGAAGTTGCTTTTATTGGATACTCCAATTCCAGGAGTCTGTGTTTGGTCCCATGTTGTTTAATATTTTCATCAATGATTTGGACGTTCTAATGTACTCATTATATTTGCAGATGAAACAGAGCTGAGAAAAATAACTAACGTATGAGATGACAGAATCAGGCTCCAAAAGGATTTCAACAAACTATGTATTAGGCTAAATCTAATAAGACAAAATTCAACGGGGATAAGTGCAAAGACAGGGTATGAAAAGATCAACATTGCAAATATAAGATGTGAGAGACATGGATATAGAGCAGCTATTCTAGGTTTTTTAGTGGGCTGTAAACTCAATATGTGATTTAGCTACTAAAAAATCCAATGTAATCCTGGGCTGTATGAAGAGAGGGATTTCAGGAAAAGGGAAGCAATAATCCCATGGTAGTCTGCCTTTATCACACCACATATAGAGTAGTATATTAAGTTCTGGCACCATGCCTCCAGAAGGACATTGATAAACTAGAGAATACACAGATAAGGGCAAGCAAGGCTACAAATGACTTGTCCATGACATATGAGGATTGGTTGCAAAGAATGGACATGTTTAGCCTGGAGAAGAGAAAACTCAGGGGGAGACACGATACATTTTTGAGGAGCTAGCATATGAAAAAAGATATGTTATCATGAGGAGTCCTTTTGGGTATGAATTGGTCTATATGGCCACTGAAGTCCATTTCTCAAATTTATCATGAGCTGTCCTCCTACCCAGCACTATCCCTTCTTCTTTTACCCAGGCCACATTTCTGTTCTCTCTGATAAAGTACACACCGCTCAAATATAATAATGTCTACACGTACCCACCATGGGGTTATTCAATTGGTTGGATGCTGGCACTCTCTTCCATGGTCTGTGTCCCACTCTTCTTCATTATAGCCTTACTGAAGATGCAAGGCTCTTTCAAGAAGGTAAGAAGATAGGAGGAGGTGGGAGATGGAAAGGGTGGGAGAAAAGGACTGCATGGAACAAAATCTGATGCCTGAGAATTCACATGGAGATCACACTAAAAATATTGATGACCTGGGATGCTATCATGTTGTAACACTAAAGGGTACCCTCTAGCATTTTCCATGTTATGAGTATGATTCTATTAGAATGCATTTCGTAAGTAGGAGATAAAGTCCCATCGGAGGAACTGTGGTATGAATATTTTTGTGTACCTTTGTACACTTGTGCAAAAGAGGCCCATTGGACTGCACAATATGGTAAAGCGAAGAAAATTTTCTTTGGATTGTACCATAATATGAATGGATGAGGTGCCAGGTCATTTCCATTTAGCTCATTTTCAAATATTAGTCCATGGACTAATCTTCAGCCACCTAGCAAATGGTAGGTCCCACTGATCCATTGGCTTTTATACCACACTGGTTGATTTTAAAAATGGTTCTCTCTTCACCCTCCTTCATTTTATCTCTTCTCTTCACAGCGCTTTCGACAACTTATCTCTCCAGCCTTGGATCTACCACAGCCCAAGCAGTGTTCTGACGGTGTTCATAGCCTGGGTTATTCACCTTCTCCAGCTAAAGAGGGACTGATGGCCTTGGAGAAGGAGACTCACCTGTAGACCATGATGGGAACCCCGGGGAGATATTTAGGGCAGAAACTTGACACTCCCCATTCCCCTCTTATCAGCATCCCCTTGTCCTAATTCTGCCAAGCAAAAAAATAGAAATGCAAGTGGCTTCCCTTATAGTAAGGGCCAAATTCCTATCCTTTCCTCAGGTGATGCAGCTATATTGCTAACTGCTTCTTCTTGGATGGGTATACATGATTCGGATAAAGATACCACTTGTACATGCCATGTTATAAAGGGATGTCTTGTTGGAACACACTATCTTGTAAGAAGAAAGGAGTCATTTTGCAATTCAGTATATTGTACAGTATATCTGGAGTATATCATACAATGAGGGACATTTCAGTGGTCATACTCCATGCAGCATGGGTTGTATATAGGGAGGGGATCCTTGTTGGAACATATCTCTGGTGAGAAGATTATAAATGGATCACACCATGTGTGTAAGGGAATTTTAGGTGAAAAATACTATGTGCTGATGTGGGGTTCCCTTGAGACATGTAGTCATGGGAATAACATTAGAAAATATGTCCATTGTGTTTCAGTACTTCCATTAAAATCAGCTAGTAGACCATCATGTCTTCAACATTGTTCTGGAAACTCTCTTCCCAGGGACAGGGAAGGGAGGAAAGAGGAAATAATCTAGAACTTGCTGGTTTAATCCTAAAGCTTAAGGGAAACTCTTCCTCCAAGTAAAGAGAACTAACCAAAATGAATGTTTTTGCCTTGCTGCTATTGACTCCCAGTTCTGGATCTCTAGAAGTAATGATTCCTCATTAGTGATCCTATAATTCTATGTTCTCATTCTAACAAAAACAGTGGTATCAAGAAGTGGAATGGGAAGAGTATTGCCATAGAAGAAATTGGACACACAGTTTTTCTTTTTTCCTCTGCCTTTGCCCCACTCCTTTATCTGTCTTTTTTTTACCTCCTCACCTGGACTCATACAAATTATTTGACTTTAGAGAAAATGTTAAAGCAGGACATAGAAATAAATTTGTTAAGTTCTTGAAGCTATTTGCAAAGAGTGGGGGGAGACATCCTTATTAACTTCACAATAGTTTCTTGAAGCTAGGGAGAGAGAAAGTAACCAAAAGTCAGGGATTAGTTACCTAATCCAGCATTTCTCCTAAATATCAGGAGGATGTTGATCACATTGCTGTGATCTTGGTAGGCAGCTTTGCCTTAGAATGGGATAGGACATGTTACATCCTTTGAAATCAGCCCAACTCCTTGGAATTGGAATCAAGGTGCTAGAATTCCTGTTTTCTTATACTCAACCTTTGACTCCATTTGGATGGTTTAGGACCTCACTTCCTATTCTCTTTTACTTTTTTAAACTTGTTAGTTTTAGAGAAGGGAAATTGGTATACCTGCTCATGGTCATACCTTTGGCAATATGGTTTAGAAGATTTTTTGAAGAAAGTTCAAGAAAGAAGAGCTAGGAGAGAGAATTCTTTGCTTTCACCTCATGGGGATTATCAGCATGTAAGGGAACTTTTCTTATCACCATTTACCAGAGCTATAACTAGCATGAGGATGCTTGGGGCTTTGCCTCTTTCCCCCAACAAATGGAGTATGGAGCACCCTTCCTTTCCAAAATCAACTGTGGCCCCCAAGAGGACAATGAGGGAAATGCTGAAGGAAAAAAAGCACAACTTGCTGGATATTGGTACCCTGAAGGGACAAACCATGTGCTCTCTTACTCTAGCTTCATCTGGGTCATCTTCCTCTTCTGCCTGCCATGACCACCATCATTCATGATGTCATTCTTAGTACACCCTTCTCCAAATCTCTCTAACCAGACAATTTGCTTGAGTTCTACTAGGACTTAGGATCCATATCATGTCCAGAATTAGTGACATTATCTATGGAATCATGACTTCTATGTCCTGCCTAGACATTGAGTTAGGAAATTACAATGAACAGTTCTTCTACTTTACCATAACTTTTTCCAGTTTAACAGCTTGACTTCTGAAAATTGAAGTTCTTATGATTTTAAGAATGGTTCTCTCTTTACCCTCCTTCATTTTATCTGTTCTCTTCACATACCTTCCTATGGTTTAGCCTCTTTTTCCATGATTCCAAACATCCCAGCGATGTGCAGGGCACCCCATTTTCTCATTGTTTTTCAACATTGGTGTGTTTTATAAACCTTTATATTTGTACTTCCAGAGTCTTGAATATGATGGAGATTTCTAATGTAGATGACAGAAATGCTTATTATCTAGGACACATTCATTTGTAGCCTCTATCCAAGGCCAAAGCTTAGCAGAAAAAGTATAAAGGAAGAGAGAGGGAAGAAGAGAGAGAGGAGAGAGCCAACTTATCCCAATCTTATTGGAGACTAATTTTGGGCATGTAAGAATCAAGGAACTAGAACCCACTCACTTATTCAGAGTTCATTCATTGGACCCAAGTTGTATTTTAAGGGCAAAAAAGTAAGTTTGCTAAGAATCATTGAATTTCAGTACTAAAAGGAACCTTATAGAACATCTAGTCTAGCTCCTACTCAAAGCTTTAACATGTCTATAATATCCCTAACAAGTGCTCTTCCAGTCTTTAGTTCAAGGGACAAGATAGTCTCCATTTCCTATAGTAAGTAAACCATTCCATTTTTAGAGAACTTTAATTGTTAGAAATGTTTTTTCCTTATACTAAATCTAAATATGGACATGTCGAACACTGAAAACATGACAAAAGAAAATAAGTTAACTATATATTAACAAATGAGAAATTACTAGTTACTTATATCTTGGTCATTTCTGAATCATCTTATCTATTAAAGGGAAAGCCAAAGATGAGAATATGACCAATGTATAGTCAATAACTCCCAAATCAACTTGATGTAAGCAAGCAGTTGACTCTGAAAGATAGGATTATCACCATTTCTAAGAGAAGATTAAATAATGGAAAGCAGTGGCCACAAAAGGAAGGCCACTGAAGCACAGAAAATGCCTCAATCAGCAAATGTTAATTCTATTTGCTAAGAGGACAGATGGCAGGAAGCCAAGAGAAATCCCAACTTAGAGTTACAAGCTCATTTGAAAGCCACCTTACAGAGAGGGTGGTTTCTGTCATCTCTTAAGTTACAGCTCTTTTAAAAAGCCAGACCTGGCACATCCAGTCATCTCACTAGGAAAACTCTTTAGGGACTTTTTATAAAGAGGAATCTGGCTGTTTTTGGAGTATATGGGATTAAAACAAGAGGAAACAAATAAAAAGAAATTCTGTGCTTCAGGCTTTAAGCTCGGATATATGTAGTAGGCTTTGTCTTGTTTCTTAACCTCTGTTTCTGCTCATCAGAGCTCTATCTGAAGTCAGTGCCTGACCTAGACAGGACTTAGAAATCTCTCCCTACCTTAATGTCAGATTGCTAAATTGCAAACATCCATTGTATTGATCCATTGTCCTTCCAACAAGTTGCCAAGATTTCCCAGGGTCTGAACTGTCTCTCCCTTCTAGGTGTTCCCTCACCCCCCAAATCTCAGATTTGGTGATCTCCCATACAAATGAATACGAGGGAAGGAAACAAAGAATAAATTCCAAGTAAAGGCAGCTAGCACAGTGCATAGAATTCTGGGCCTGGTCAAGAAGAGCCATCTACCTGAGTTCGAATCTGACTTTAGACATTTATTAGTTGTGTGACCCTTGGCAAGTCACTTAACCTGTTTGCCTCAGTTTCCTCATCTGTAAAATGAGTTGAAGAAGGAAATGGCAAACCACTCAAGTATTTTTGCCAAGAAAACTCCAAATGGGGTCATGAAGAATCAGACAAATGAAAAATGATTGAATAGCAAAAATCTCTTAGTTGAAGATGCTTTGGTGAAGGCTTTACCTGCCACCCCTGTCACATTCTTGTCTTTGTTATGTACAAATATTTAGCCTTAAAATATTGCAGACTTTGAGTCCCACCCCAAACTTTCCTTCTAGCAAAGATTTTGCAGTCTGAGCATATCATAGGCAATCCTACAAGATATTTGTGAACATATAACACATTTAGCATATCTGTTACAGAATTATAGAAATTATCGTGTCACAGTTTTCATAATTGCTGAGGTTGCTCTTGTTAGCTTGACCACCAAAGTCAATATACTTAACATAATTTTACTACCATTAGACATAATACAATGTACATAAAGGATGTAATATATGACTTCACAGTAGTTATATGCATCTTTGCCATAGAATATTTAACAAATGCAACCTGTTATACATAATCATAGCAAACATAATGTTGCATATATAGAAGAAAGTATGTCTTATGAAATACATGATACAGAGCATAAATGACAATCATATGCTATAACCAAATATATGCAGGAACATGACATATGTGCATATAGCAATGGCCCAAGCCCATACACTGAAAACTGGAAGCAAGTTTAGAAGTCACTTACTTCAGCCCCTTCATTTTACAGACAAGGAAACAAGACTAGAGGGAAGGTGCCCACAGTCACTGCTTACAGGTAGCAAGTAGCAGAGTGAGGGTTTGAACTTAGGCTCTTTTACTACAAAGCTAAAATTCTTTCTACTATACCATATGTTGCACATTAGAATGCACACTAAAGAAACATATAGCAATAGCATAAATATAGTATCATGTAATTGCACATATTAACAAGATCAGGAATTCTTAAACTTTTTCTATTTATGACCCCTTTTCACCTGAGGAATTTTTACATGACCCTGGGGTATATAAGTATATAAAATAGGTATACAAATCAAACATTTACTCATAATAAATCATAAAGAAATTTATTTTAAAACAATTCTTTAGTATATATATAATTTTACCATTCATTAAAGATGAAAGCAAATTTGCATACTAATGAGATGGAGGTGCTTGCTTATTTTTAATTAAATCTTGGCAGAATATTTGATACCTTTTACTGTTGCTCCCACATTCAGTTATGAGAGCCCATATGGCATCATGACTCATAGTTTAAGAAATTTTGAACTAGATAACCACAAAGCATAATACAATATTAGCAGACTGTATTGTAAAACACATTACATACTACACAGAGCAACATGTAGTAATTACATAGAAATCATTTGTCATAAGTACTCTAAGAATATGCTTTGTTTTGTCATGAACAAAATTCTAAGAAACCAAATTCTGGGTATTAAAAATCAATTTATTAATTAGGCTAATAATAATCATTAAAGTGATGATCTGTGTTCTCTTTCAGTGATCAAAGACAAAATCTGTTTCTTTTCTGGCAGGGACTTCCCTTAACAAGTGAATGATAACCCTGATTGGAGGGTATTTAATGAGGAGGTGGGCTAAAATAGCACTCAACTCCTGATTACTTTATCATTGGGAATTTGAGAGGAGGACAACTGAAGAACAGCTGATGAGATTCAGCAGCCTCCAGCAATCTGGGCAGGTAGAACCATTCTATTTTGCCTTAGTTTCTCCTTTGTGAGCCAGATTGCTCCAAACTCTAACAAATAGAACAAGGTCATTTGAATAGTTCTTGGTAGTGTTGACCAGCTTAGTTTCGTTTCTGAGAAGGGAGTATTACAAGTTAATATTAAACACCAAATGTTTTTTGTTGTTGAGTCATTTCAGTCTATCCAACTCAATGGGATTTCCTTGGCAAAGATATTGGAGTGGTTTGCCATTTTCTTCTCCAATTCATTTTACATATGAGGAAACTGAGGCAAGTGGGGTTAAGTGATTTGGCCAGGGTCACACAACTAAGTAAGTATCTGAAGCCAGATTTGAATTCATGAAGATGAGTGTTCCTGATTCCAAACCCAGAGCTCTATCTACAGTACCATCTAGTTGCCCAATCGAATGATACAGCATTAAAATCAATTTTCCTCAGTTCAGCTACATGAATATTTTTCCTGAAGCATCATAATTAAGTTTGATAATTATCCTAATAGTTCATATAAGGAAACTAACTCCTTCAGAAACTTGTTTGTTTTCTATAACTTAACATTTCTGCTCTGGGTGTGGATCCAACCAAAATGGAGAAGACAGGATTTTCTCATTCCCCTCAATGGTTCCTCCTAGTCTCCTTGGTCTGTGCTATGTTGCTCCTTTCCTGGGAACTCCCAGACACACTTCTCACCATCATTCTTTTTTTTAAAGGCTTAGGGGGATATGATAGCTATCATTAAGCATATCAAAGTTTTCATATATGTAGAAAAATGTTTATAATTGTTCTTTTTAGTTGCAGAAGACAGAAACTAGGAGATAATAGGTAGAAGTTTCAAAGGCAGATTTATACTTGACATAAGGAAATATCTCCTAACAATTAGAGTTATCCAAAAGTGGAGTACGTTATCTGGGGAAGTATTGGGTTTCTCTTCAATTGAGTTCATAAAATAAAGGCAAAAGGGATTCTCTTTTGAAGGCTTACATGGCAGGGTTAAGAGAGGGGCATTTTTGATCACTTTCAACAGCTTTAGAAATAAGAGGAAAATGTAGAACATGCATATGTCATTACTACTTTTCTATTACCTTCTCCACTAGAAAGCACTTTTGCTAACTTTCTAAGAATCAAATAAGGATTGATTTGTCTGACTTTGCTGGATAATTCATTCATCAGCAGGCACAGGTTGGGACTGGTTAGCTCAGTGGAGGGGATTCAACCCAATTGGAAAGTGAGAATTGAGGTCAGTATTCTATGAGCACATAATTTTGAAGAGAGAAATAAAAGACTGAATTTCATGAAAGGGGAGAAAAATAAAATAGGGAACAGAGCTTGATTAAATATATACAATGACCCTGAAAAATTAACCCTATGTAACTTTTTTTCTTCTCCTAAAAAAATTCTAATCTCTTTATTTCAGATTCTAATTTGAATCCTCTTATTTTAAAATCTAATCTTAGTACCAATGAAAAGCTTCATTGTTTGAGATTTTTAAATTTTTACTTGGTTGGTTGTCAGCTTTTTCTCAAATATTCTTTTCTTTGGCTTTCTATTTGGTTTTATTTAGTTCACAATGGATGTGTGTGTGTGTGTGTTTTATGAATTCAGGTTTTCTTTTAAAATTTTGTGAGTCCTGATTAATCAAGATTTAATTATATCTCCATTGCTGTGAAAGTTTCCATGAAGATGCTATTGAGAACCAGGGCACGTAAGGGGTCATTCTGAGAAGCTGCATGGCTTATTGAAAAGAGCACTGAATTTAGGAGATCTGTAGTTCAGTCTCAGCTCTGCCATGTAGGATTCATAGGCATTAGAACTGAAACGAACCTCAGAAGCCATTTAGTCTAATCCCCCTCATTTTACACATGATGAAGCTGAAGCCCCAAGGGATCCATGGGTAAATGGCCACACAACTTTCTGAGCTTCATTTGTTCCCTTATCTATAAAATGGGGGATTTGGATGAGATAATCTCTAAAGTCCCTACCAGCTCTAAGACCTGTGATTTCTAAAACCCCCTCTGGTTCCCTAATAGTTTGTGGGTCTATATGACTTTGAAGGGGCAAGAGACATTACAAAAGGGAAATTGTGGGAGTGAGATAAATTAATGAATAAGTTCAACTTATAAATATGTGCTGAGCAACAGCAGGAGGCACTAACCAGAGTTGGTCATGTTTAGAGAGAAGGTAGAACAGATAAATGTAGGTAGGTGATACATTGGATAGAGCATGGAATCAGGAATACTCATCTTCATGAGTTCAAATCCAGCCTCAGACACTTAAATGTGTCACTCTGAGCAAATCACTTAACCCTGTTTGCCTCAGTTTCCTCATCTATAAAATGAGCTGGAAAAAGAAACAGCAAACCATTCCAGAACTTTTGCCAAGAAAATCCCAAATGGGGTCACAAAGAGTTGAACAAGACTGAAAGCAGTTGAATAACAGAGCAGGTAGTAGCCCATGAAGTATGTTTGAGGGTATGCTTGGTATCTTTGCCCTAAAATATCTCCCCGCCAGCCTGCCACATTGCCATAAGTTCTCCTGCTGGATATTCATTCCTTGTAGTTTCTCCCCCAAACTTGGAGGAATTCACCTATTAAAAATCCTAATATCCCTGGAGAGAGAATTCCTTAGCCCAGGTAGTGCTTTGTAAGATAAGATAGGTAGGTTCAGAGGAAGTCAAAAAAGCTCCATATGAACCCCTGATCTCTCTCGAACTTGGGCAAGAACCTTCATTTCTCTTGGCCAGTTTTCTTATTTTTATATGAAGAGGTTGAATGAACATGACCCTAAGCCAGAGCTTATAAAATGTGTTCATCTTTACCATGATGTCCGATCTCTCCACTCCTCAGTTCTCTACCCTCCTCCCTTCCCCATCTCAACTCTTTAGTAAATCAATTTAACTTTGCACCATACCCTACACTCATGTCTCTTTCCCTCTTATCCTACTGATAACTCAAGCCTCCAACTTCCTTTTCCTATTCTCTCCATCTGGACCCTGAGACATTCAAGTCCCCAGTGAGTTTTGTACCCAACTTATAATCAATGTCTCAAGTAGTAACTTTCACAATCGAGATCAGCAGAAGTTGAGATGAATAAAAGTCACATTGAAATATGAACATGGTGGGATGGATTTAATGTAGAAACTGTAATAATTTGAAGCTATTCTCTTTCTAGACTTAAATGGCACAAGGGAGGATGTATCCTCAAAGCATTTGGACGAGATGTTTGTTCTTTTGTTCAAAGTAAATATGCTTTTGTAAAAGCTAATTGATGTTAATTGGCTAAATGGGAACTAGGGTGCTAGGTATGAGTGTTTACAGTAGAGGGGAAATGCTCAGAATGGGAACTCAAGCATTAGAGAAGAGGCATCTCAGCCCCTCAGGGATACCCCTTGGACTCTGGAGGGGAGATAGAGCTAACTTGACTCTGGGATAATGAAATGAAGAGTACTTGCTAAATTATATTCCTAATGTTTAGCACAGTGCAAGACATAGTTGACTAACTTACTGTCTTAGCCACTAGTTGAGAGCAAAGATGGGAAGAGTTGAAGACAAGAGGTAGGGAGAAGATACTGAAAGGGAAGGGCAGAGGAAGAGTGGCCAAAATGATTTAGGAAGGATGTTTCATTTTGCCAATTACTTGAAGTAAGGTGGGAGAGCTGAAAAAGGAGTACAGTACTTGTCCTATGTCAATAGGTAAACCCTCTCTGATTGCCAAGGCTATGCACCTAGAAATGCCATATAAAGGAAGATGGAGGCTTGTTAGTCTCTGTTTTGATTCTCCACTGAGGAGATTCAAGGTTCTCTTAAAACAAGAGCTCTTAATTTTTTTTTTTTGCAGTCTGGAGAAGCCTATGAACTCCTTTTCAGAAAAAAATGTTTTTAAAAGCATAAAACAAAACACATAAACTTGCAAAGGAAACCAATTGTATCAAAATATAGTTATTAAAATATTAAAAAAAAACAAATTCATGGACCACTGTTAAGAACCTCTGCCTTAAGAGGAGAAGAAGAAATTACCTAAGTAATTTGAAAGAAATAAGAGGACCAGAAAAGCTATGGAAAATTTTTGAGTGCTGGGGTGCAGGGAAGAGTTGGGTCTTCCTGGGATATTTCCATTTTCCTTCAGGTTGGTCAATTCCCAGAGTATTTCCAGAGCCAAGACTGAGATCATTGGGTTCACTAGGTCATGGGAACTGAGAACATTGAGATATAGTGCTAGTGAGTGGAAAGACTTAAAGGGTCAGGATGTCTATTTCCCTGGAGAAAGAAGCATCTCAGGTCTGAGGGAGACTGAGAGGGAAAGGTGGGCAGATCATCTTTTCATATCTGTATCATTACTTGCTGGGATCCTGTTCTCTTCACCTTCATCCTTCATCCTACTTCCCTTTCAACCAAATTTTCCTAGATGGCTACTTCACACTGTGATCTCAATTTTCCCATTTCTTAGATCCCTCTGCTCTCTCATTGCCTCTCAAAAAATAAGACTATTCTTTCAGTGGTAGTCTCTTCCATGTGGAAGTCACCATGTCCTGAAATCTCCTGGGCCCAAGCCAGAGATTGCTACAGTGGAACCATGTATCTCTGCAGACAGATATAGTTGCTAGTCTACTACAGAGATCTCACTCCCTCTCATTTGGCCCTCACTATTGAAATGTCTGCATCACCTATCTTGCCCAATCATTTCTTCTCTCCCATTTGACATGACCCATGCCTGAGTCACTATCCTTGGCTCCATCCTTACAGAGGGATATCTCTGACCATGAATGGCTGAAATAATGAAAAGAACTGTATGATTCAAAATTTCAGCAGAGCCACCATCAAAGAGCCAAACTGCTTTCCACTGCTTTTTTTGCTCAAGGAGAAACTCTTGATTCATTCATTCTTTACCCTGCTTTAGGAAGTTGACAAAATATAACAGTCAGTAAAATTCTTTCTCTTAGTAGATGCCAGCAGGGGTTTAAAAAACACACAAAAAAACCTTGAAACAAGGAGGGTCCATGTTCTTGGACTCCTTCATCTCGCCATATGCCAGCTACTGTTCTTTCTCATGCAACTCCTCATTCACAAATAATGAAGCATGCAAACTGAAGCAGTTATGATTAATCTCATCTTTAAGCCAGCATTCCTACTAGTAAAACAGAAATTGGGAACAAAATTTAAAGAACGGGAGTTTTTTAAAGGTTGGATTTAACAAGTGCTCTCTTAGACAGTAATAAGAAAAAACTAGGTATCTCTTCTCTTGAATTTGTTAGCTCAGATACATTTTCCTTGGTGCTTCACACTGTGCCATGTGGCATCTAGAGTACATTGAGATTTGGGGGTAGTTCCCCCCAGGTCCCGCCACCTATGTCAAACCTCCCAGTCTCTGGTCTCCCACAATCTCTATTCACTTCCTAAATCAAATCTTATGCTCACTATCTTGTTTCAGTCTTTTACTTTTGTTCTTAAGATTTTCTTCTTCCAGGGTGAGAGAAAAAATAAAACCTGTCCCTTTAAGATTCACTCATTCCCAGAGGCTTTTATAGCCAATCCCAGAAAACTTTTCTTTTGATTCAAGGCCATTCCAAAACCCATTACTTTTAGGAGGGTGGGGTAGTGGAGGAGTGGATTAGGGAATAAGCAAGAATTCAACCTGAAATGTTATTGGCTACTTGCTACTGAGTTGTTGCTCTCTGTAATTCTCTTACTCTGTCATCGTCTGCCAGACCATACCTATTCCAAGCCTGGGGGTGTAAGAGAAAGTCCCTCCAGAGCTTCAAACCTTGTTTTCAGAGACAGAATGACACTGAGATTTTTCCTTTTCTATTCTATGCTTTTCTGGTATGACAATGGGATGAAATATGTCTCCAGGAGCTTCATGAATCTGCATTTTTCTCAGTTCTGATTATATATGACCAAACTTCATGTGAATCTAGTTGTCATCTTCTAGGTTCAAAAAGTAGATTAGAGGGGAGATGAATAAAAAGGGTATAGAGGTGAGACTTCTACAAAAGTAGACATTTGGGAAGTATTGGGTAAGTAGGACCATTTTTTCCAGTCCTTTTGTAATGACCCAGAGCCAGAACTAAAAGTTTGGTGCTCTGGGAAATCAGCACCAAGTGGTAGCATCAGAGCATCCCTTGGGATGCTAGTGTATGAGACTTCAGCTCCTTATCTCCATTGAGGAGAGCCCTAAGATACTGTCAGGCCTCTGTGATAGTTATCACCCAAGGAGCAACAGAGAGGGGATGACACAGGGAAAAGGAACCCTGATGTCTGTATTGGCTAATCCCTCTTCATACTATAAACCCCCCTCACCTCTTTTACTGCAGATTTAGGAAGAAACCCATGATAAATCATGTGAAATTAGCAATAAAAGAAACTTTAGGGGTCATCTAACTTAGCCCCC
>JAJPUD010021590.1:1940-22821 GCA_023553655.1 Myrmecobius fasciatus | reverse complement strand
TACCCAGAGTTATATTTTTTCTCTTCCCTTTCCCCTTTCTCCCTTTCCCCTCCCTAGTATTTTATTTTTGATGACCACCTCCCTGCAACAGTTCTCTCCCCTTTAAAACCTCTCCCTCCCCTTTACACCTTTCTCCTCATCTTTCTATTAGTCTATTCCTTTCCTTTTTCCTTTCCCTCCCACCTTCCCACAAGGAGGGTCAAGCCTTTCTTTGAAGACAAATGTGTCTGAAATAGTCTCTTAGAGCTCAATATAATGAGAGTAAGGTTTACACAATACACATCGCCCTCCCTTCTTTCCCTCAATTATATGATATCTTGTATGTCTCTTTATGAGATTTTGCTTTATTTTACCACCTTTTTTTTCAGTATGGTATCCCTTCCACCTCTAATTTCTTTTCCATTATTATGAAAGAAAAATCAAATAATACCCCCATTCTTTAAGGATACCAATAGTGTAAATATAGTTCTCAAGAGTTCTTTCCTTTTTACCTTTTTATGCTTCTTTTGACTTCTGTATTTGGAGGTCAAATTTTTTGTTCAGATCTGGTCTTTTCATTAGAAGTAGGTGCAATTCTCCTGTCTCGTTGAATGACCATCTTCTTCCCTGGTAGATGATGCTCATTCTAGCTGGATTACTTATTCTTGGCTGTAATCCAAGTTCTTTTGCCTTTTGGAATATTTGATTCCAGGCCCTTTGATCCTTTAATGTGGAAGCTGACAGATCTTGTGTAATTCTAATGACAGTTCCTCGGTATTTGAACTGTTTCTTTGTAGCTGCTTGCAATATCCTTTCCTTGGTGTGACAGTCCTGAAATTTGGCCATGATATTCCTTGAGGTTTTGATTTTGGGGTCTCTTTCAGGAGGTGATCAGTCAATTCTTTCAATGCCAATTTTGCCTTCTGATTCTAAACCATCAGGGCAATTTTCTTTCATGATTTCCTGGAAGATAGCATCAAGGTTCATTTTTTCATCGTGGCTTTCAGGGAGTCTGATAATCCTTAGATTGCCTCTCCTGAATCTGTTTTCCAAGTCAGTTGTTTTTCCTAGGATATATTTCATATTTTCTTCTACTTTTTCGTTTTTTGTTTTTGTTTGACTGATTCTTGAAGTCTTATTGAGTCATTTACTTCTATTTTTTTCAATTTTAATTTTTAACGTATTATATTCTTCAGTTATCTTTTTTATCTCCTTTTGTAATTGTCAAATTAAATTTTTTGGTTCAATGCATTCTTTTTCCATTTTACCAATTTTATTTTTCAGTGAATTGTTGTCTTTGTCTAATTCACCATTTTTATTTTCCAGTGAATTGATGATTTTTTTTCCAATTCACTGCTTTTATTTTCCAGTGAATTGGTGATTTTTTTCCAATTCATCAATTTTTTTCAGTGAATTGTCTTTTTCCAATTCACCATTTTTGTTTTCTAGTAAGTTGGTGATTTTTCCATTTCACCAGTCTTTTTTTTTTCCAGTTTTTCACTTCTCTGTTGCAGGGCACTTCTCTGTTATTTTCTTCTTTCACTGATCTCGATTTATTTCCCCATTTTTCTTCTAACTCTCTTTTGAGATTCTTTATGCAATCTTCCACATAAGCCTTTTGAAAGGGGGACCAGGTCATGTCCGCCTTTGTGGCTTCCTCTGGGATTGCTTTCAGAACCTCAGGATCTGGGATCTGTACTTTCTCTCTGTAAAAGCTGCCTTTGGTGAGAGGTCTCATCTGGTTCTTGCTTATGTTTTTAACCTGAGGGCTGAAACAAGCACAGGACTGGTAGTCTTTTCAATTTGCCCTGGGGCAATTCTCGGAGTTGACTTTTGGTGTGGGACTGGTCAGGCTAGGAGCATGCTTTCAGCTTCTCTTAATCCACCCTTTACCAAAGGAAGATCTGCCAAAGCACCTGCCCTCAAGCAGAGCAAAGTGTCCCAAGTGTCTCCCAGGGACTTCCTGGCTGCCTAAAATCAGCTGTTCTCTTTCAGCCCAGTCTTCTGCCCTGGGCTTGCTGGCGTTTGGGTGCAGCAAGCGGCTGATCCCTTACCAGGCTGAAACTGACCTTCTCCAGAGTTATTTCAAAGTAAATTTTTGATAGAAGTTTGTTGTACTCCAAGTGTTTGATGGAGCCCTCACTTCAGAACCAGTTCAGAGGCTTAATTTGTCTGGGTCTGAGGGAAGGTCTCAGGAGCTCACAGATAATGATGTCTCCACTTCGCCATCTTGGTTCCGCCCGAACTTAAAGAGTTGGAAGGTCATTACACTTTTAAATAAACTCTATTAATTTGGAAGTTATTTCTTAAAAAAACACATTATTTATGCTTAGTATTCTTTTCTTTTAATATTAAGTCCCAAGTTCTCCTCCTTTCCACCCATTCCTCATCCACTGAGAAGGCAAGCAAAACAATATCAATTAAACAAATAAATTCATGCAAAACATTTCTATATTAGCCACATCCCCAAAGGAAAGTAAGAAAAGAAAGAATGAATGAATAAAAAACAAAGAACAAAAAGAAAGAAAAAAAGAAAGAAAGAAGAGAAAGAAAAGAAAAGAAAGAAAAAAGAAAGAAAAGAAAAGAAAAGAACGAAAAGAAAGGAAAGAGAGAAAACTGCCCTTCAATTTCTACTCCGACTCCATCAGTTCTCTCTGGAGGTGGACACCAATATTCCTCACACTACTTGCACACTGATTTAGTCTGAAGCCAAATAGTTCCGGAATACCAAAGTAAATGTATAGTGAAGGAATAGATAACATAAACATATTTAGACATGCATAATCTGACATACCCCTAAATCAACTTTCTCAACAGTTGGTGATTCTCTGACTCAGGATAGCTGCTCTCCATTCATTCAGACCTCCTGTGACTTGACATAATACACCTACTGATCCTCTGAGCATTAAAATATTGGGCTTGTTATTCCATCTCCATTTGAAAAAAAGGAGACTATTCTTCCCACAGAATGTTACAGTTTTCTAATTAGCTATAGTCCCATAGGATCCATCTGTGATCTATCATGAATAGGATACTCCCAAGGTAGGAAAACTGCTTAAACATAATTAAGCACTGATTTTAATAATAATAATAATAATAAAGAGGGAAAAGACCATTATACATCTACCTCACTTTATATAATTATGTTCCTTGGAAATTGTTCGTGGATCTAAGTAGTATCTATCTCCAGAGATATATTTTGAATGTGCCTGAGCAAGGAAACCAATTTGTAGGAGCCCTGCTGGGAAATCCTTTGGAAAGTGAAAAGATCTCCTCACCAGGCCTATTATGCAAATACAGATTTTCATACTTTGAACTAGCTCAAAATAAGGTACACCTGGAAGGTAAAAACAAACCAGACAAGGTTGCTCCACCTCACCTAGGTCTCATATCAAGAAACAACCAAATCTATGGCAGAGATGCTTTATACTAAGTCTTTTAAGAAATAATAAGCTCCCTTTCCTTCTACATTCACTCCATGAGTGTCTTGTAAAGGGGCACTATGCTTCTATTCACCAGTTTTTAAAGTATTCCTTTCCACCTTCCCCACAACCCTATTAAAAAAATCCCAAAACAAAACCCAAAACATTTTATTCAGTGATGCCTTCTAAAAGTGGCTACTATTTGTGAAAAATATTTAAGTGTCAGGAATGAATGATAGCATAAACCACATTTTCAATGGATTCACATATGAAGTAAGAAGATTGCAGATTAAGCATCATAAAATATTTTTATAGGGCTTTAAATGGTGTTGGTGTATAGGAAAACCAGATTAGAGAAAAATTTCTGAGACTGTGTATGTATCAATATAATAGACAGCCTAATCTATTTCTAGCATAATCAATGTATGTATCTTATAGACACATTTTGTATAAAATGGAATTGACTCAATTTAAATAGAATTACAAAGTTGTCAAATGCTATCCTATCAAGCCATCTAGATTCAGAGACAGCAAGGGAGAGGGAATTGAATGCCAGATTCAAATTCCACTGCGACCTCATATGAGTGGCAAATCCCTGGACTAGTCAATTTAAGTGACTTTCAGGAGTTCTCTGAGCCTCGGTTCCCTTATGTGTAAAATAGGAATAAAAAAAAAAAAAAACTATGGTAACTTCCTCATAGACTAGGGTCAAATTATTTCATGTACGTAGGCCAGTTAGTAAAGTTTAAAGTAAATAAATAAATGTAAATGTGATAAAAGTAAATAAAATAAATGTCAACTACTGTTATGTTTCCCTCTTTAGAAGCTTGAAGACAGAAACTATCGCTGGATCACTATTTGGAATCTAGTGAGTATCTGAAACTACTAGACTTTACTTACCCTGTGGTCCTGAGGATTTAGCTAGACCAAAGGCTCAGTTGGCTGTCCCCATGTCAATGTACAAATCCAAGGAAGTTCAGACAAAATGTGGATGAGAAAACATGCCTCCCAAAGAATGGAAGAAAAATGTTTCAAATAGCATAATAGGCTGAAAATCATTGCACAGAAACCTGAGCACAGTGCTGAGATAAAAAGGATGTAGATTAAGGAAAGGGGGCTGTTCTTTCCATTTCCCTGATGTGTGTTCTTTCCAGTCTTCTTCCTATTTCTTTATAGCACAGATCCTCAGTTCTAAGGAGGGTGGCCTTTTCCACCTGACTTCTGAGAACAATGTGTAAAGTATCACTTCAGGTAGACATAAAACCCCATCTCTTCCAGCCCCCTGATCTCACCTTTCTTGGAATTCCCATAGCATTTTATGGTCTATATGAGTCGTATCAAGGTCCCATAAAAACAGTACCCTCTAAACCATGTATAAGGATCCCTGTAGGTATATAATGACTTAAAAAACTACATGTTAATATTAACTGTTTTATTGTGGTTTTATTTATTGTGTTAAATATGTCCCAATTCCATTTTGATCTGGTCGGACAGAACTTGGGTGTGCTATGGGCCTCATTGAGATGTATGGTTAATGATTCTGGACTATTCGCCACAGTTCATTACTGAATATAACTATCATAATTTTTTTTCTATTGGCTCTAATTCTCCAAATAAACTGTTAACTCTTCAAGGCAAAGATGATGTTTTCTCCTTTTGTATCTTCCACAATGCCCACTCAGGACAGGGGTGGATGCAAGTTCAATAATTTATGTTGTTGTTAGTCATTTTTCTGTTAAATCTGGTTCTTTGTAACCCCTTTGGAGTTTCTATGTAAAGATACTAGAATGGTTTGGTGTTTCCTTCTCCAGCTCACTTTACAGATGAGATAACTGAAGTAAATAGGGTGACTTGCCAAGGGTCATATAGCTAGTTAGTGTCTGAGATTGGATTTGAATTCAGGAAAAAGTCTTTTTGACTCCAGGCTTAATACTGTTCTATCTACTGAGGGTCTAGCTAATCCTCAATAAATTAGAGGATGATATAATTATAATAACAATAAATCATATATGCCAATTTAAAGTTTTCAAATGTTTTCCTCAAAATAACCTGTGGTTGATCTGTCATATTATTTATCAAGTCCAACTCCTACATATAAGGAAATTGAGGCTCAGAGAGAGAGAAGTAATTTCATGTCACAGAGATTCAGGATTTGAAAATACCTCATCACTTCCAACAAACTATTTTATTGCTATACTACACTGCCTGGTCCATATTTCCTCTTTGTTTATTTTGTTCTTTTGGGGTGTTTGGCTGTTTCTTTATTTGTAAACTGACTGTGTTGGCTTAGATGATGTATAAAGTAACTAATTGGTATAGTGGATAAAGTTGTGGATCTGAAGTCAGGAAGTCCTATGTTCAAATACTGCTTCATGTACATTAACTCATTTTTAGTGGAAAAATCATTTAACTTTTCTCTGCTTTATTTTCCTTATCTGTAAGATGGGAATCATGATAGCTTTTATCTCTCAGGAGATTGCTGTGAGGTTCAAATGAAATGATATATGTAAAGCACTTAACAAACATTCAAGTGTTATATAAATGATAATTTATATCATTATTATAAAGTCCCTTTCAGATCTAAATCTACAATCTTATGAACTTGAAAGAATAGTTTTCCAAACTCTGGCCACTATTAACCAATGACTACATTCATAGATTTAAATCTTCAAAGAATCTTAAAATTTTATTTGGTCACAAACACACACACACACACACACATAGGCACACTCCCTCTATTTTTTCAAGTGAAGAAAATGAAGGCCAGAGAGTTAATTGCCTAAGGTTACAAAAGTAATCATTAGAAGAACCACGATTTGAATACAAGTTCTACAATTCCAAATCCAACCTGTAGAACAGACTACCTCAGAGGCAATCTTAGCTAGCAGGTAAAAAGTTACATGGAATTGTGATTAAATGGAAGAGACAAGAGGACTTTAGGAAGTGCTAATATTAGGATTACACATTTAGAGCTGGGAGAGACTTTATGGATCATCTAGTCCTACTCCCTCCATTTTACAGATGAGGAAACAGATCCAGAGAGTTCAAAATTGCTGCATAAAATTAATACCTACCTAGAGAGAAATTCTGTATCGTACCCTTCCCAGGTCTTAATCAGATGAGAAGAAAGATTAGACAAGACTTTGGGAACTGAATTGGAAGGAGCCACAGAACTAAAACATAAACATATTTAAATCAAAGCTGCCATTACTCAGACCTCCAAGAAATAGCAACTGTGAATATGAGCCTTGTAACAGCAGTACTAGATGATTAAATATTCTTAGAACTTATTTTTTAAAGGAAACTAAACAATGAAATAACATGACTAGCCAATCAAGAAGACTTCTGAAGCTTAAAGCTATTTGACATACCATTAATCCTCTGTAAGTAAACATCAGCTGTACTTGGAAAACTCTGCAGTTACTGAAACCATCCTTGACCAGCTCAGAGAGCAGCAGAGGTCTTGAATCCTAACTTATCTAAAGAGCAGCAGACATCTTGCTTTCTGATTTGTTATGTTTGCAGATGTCTTCTCCCTGCACCCTTACTTCTCTGACATTACACACACACACACACACACACACACACACACACACACACACACAGGCCTTACTTACCCTTTTCTCACTGCTCTTTGAACAATTGAGAACTTTGTCTTTCACTGATCCAATTTGCAAGCTTCTTCTAAAGCAATAAATGTAGCTATAATGTTTGTAAACTGTGATCAGTTTCTGGTTTATTGCAGATCCCCCTTTTTGGACCTGGGTCTTCTTCTGTCTTAGCAATTCCCCAGAGGGGTTTACTTTATCAAAATAAATAGAGGTTAGAAAATGTCTACATTGAGATTGGTGCTATAAGGGGTCCTGTAGTAATAGCAGGACAGCAAAGAGAAAGAAAAATTAGCTTTATTCAGAACTCTTTATTCCATGCACTTGACATATTCTTAATTAAAATTAATTAGCACATTTAAGTACTTATTCTGTGAAAGGAAACATATTAAACTCAGAATACAAAGATTGAAAACAAAGGAAACAAGATAGAAAAATAATACAAAACTCACTGGTCTGACAAGCTAACATTTTACTAGTTTTTAACCTGTTCTTTTACTCCTCATCACTTATTCCAATGCCTGACACATACTAAGTGCTTAATAAAGGGTTATTGATTGATTGGAGGATACAACATGTAAATATCTAAATAATTACAATATCTTATAAGAAGGAAAGAGTGTTAACAAATCAGGAGTTCCAGAAATGATTCCTTTAGGAAAGGCTAACTGAACTGAATCTTAAAGAAGGTTATGGCAATCGGAAAAGATGGAATGAAGAAAAAACACATTCCAGGTGTATCTCTGCTTTTGTCCAGGTATATATCTGGCTCTGCTTTGTAGAGAGACATCTCTGTGTTCACTGCATCTTACTAACAGGGACATGAGATTGAGTAAGAAATGCTGAATATAGTGCTAGGTACCTGTGTGGGACACTTACTTCAGTTTGTTGTAAAAAAAAAATTGGATATTTTAGGCACAACTCCAAAAAATATGGTTAAGAAAGGCTTTTGAATTGTAAACTAAAGACATGGAAGTCACAGACTGGGAATCAGTCTTATCAAGTAACTAAACCTCTTAGTCTTACAATTCTAGAGAATACTGAGGAGGACTTCCCCAAGATGAAATAGCCTTCTCTGTAGGTTTGAGTTGATATCTTATTTTGTCCCAAGGTAGAGAGCTTATTGATTCTTGCATATTCTAATCTATATAATTTTTCCAATTTCTTTTTCAGTTTTTTTGATAAATGTTTTTTCAGTTTCTTTGATAAATGGTTTTACTCATTTGTATATTTGTATACTATTTGTATGAGTTGACTAATGTAAGCTGAGCTACTCTCCCCTAAGCTAATTATAAAAGATATATGAAGACACTATCTGTATCCTAAGAAAAAACTGAGAAGTATTTGCATATAGAATGAATTTACACTAAGTGTGTGTCTAATGGTAAACATTTCTAGGTTGAAGTGGGTGAGGGAAGAAAAAAGGGTAAAAAGTTACATGACAACTTTATTATATATTTAAAAGGAATAACAAGTTATATATAATCGATTTTTAGTTTCACAAGCAATCATTTTTATTCTACTATGCTATGAAAATGCTTGTTTCATTAATTAAAAATATTTTTAAGAATGTAAGAGAAAAAGCTTTTCTTCTGAATACAGTTTCACACCTCTAGATGAGGGATATTTGACGAATGGCTAATGGATATAATTGTAACTTAATATTCTTTTTGGAGAAAGGAGAAACTATTAATCTTCCTAATGTACTAGAGAATTTTGTTTGCCCAGATCCAGGATAGAAGCATTATCTTTATCTTCCTCAAATGAAGAAAAGGCAGTCCTTTTGGATCTAGATTTAGCCAGATGAGATCTTAGTTCATACCTATTTATATCACCTCAAAGCCCTTCATAACTTACCCTCTCCTACCTTGTCAGTCTCTTTAGACATGATTCTTTGATTTTACTCTTCAATTCAGGAACACAAACAATATACTCTGGAAATTTTCTCTAGCTGGTCCCCTTTGGGGCACCTTACTTCTTCTGCTTTGATGACTGACCTTCCAGCATTTCCCAACTAAAATCCCACCTTCTCCAAGAAATCTTCCCTCACTCCATTCCAGTGCTTTCCATTTTTAATTATGTCTTCTTTATCTTGTTTATATCTTGCTTTGTATATATTTGTTTGTTAGCATGGTGTCTGGTACAAAGTAGGTGCTTAATAACTTTATTGAATTAATGAATGACTTTTCAGCCACATTTATGTCTTTATGCTTCCATAAGCATAGACACACACACACACACACACACACACACACACTATACATAATGGGAATCAACCTATGTGAAGTCATAGAGGTAGGAAATGTAATATTCAGTCTGTATAACAAGTTGGGAAAAACGGCAAGTGTGTAAAGGAGAGCAAGAGACTAGGAGGAAGAATGAACTCCAGGGGACATTTAGCCCAACTCCTTAATTTTCAAGAAAATGAAACTGAGACCCCAAAATGTTAAAGTAGTTGCTCAAGTTCATATATCTAAATATGATCTGAAACTATAAAATTGCAATACTATTAGATCAATAAAAATGTCTTCAAATTAAATCTCTAGAGATTCAATATTTTATTCAATTGAAGTCATAGGAAGAAAGGCATTATATTTGAAACTTTCTATGCTGGAACACTCCCCAGGAACTTTTAACTCTTCCAGGGAAGGAACAACCCATTTCATTTCTAATAAGGATATCACCTTAAGCTGCGAATCTTCTCATAGGTTCCAAAGGCTTTCCCATGCATATTTGTAAACAATCACTTCCATTGGGACTTTTTCCAGGGACACATCCAGATATTAGAAAGAATTTAACCAAGTGTATCTATCTGCAAATAAATCACATATAGAATATGCAATGTGCCAATGTGCAGGCAATTTCCAAGCTATATTTCTATTATTATAGACTTGGGGGTTGTTTTTTTTCTGATTCTCCAGTCTTTCTCTTTTCTACTTGCTTTTATATTATCCACCCAAATTCACTCAATTCACTCAAGGCAAGTGGGGAATTGTGAAGTTGCAAAGGGAAATATCACTGGAAAACTTTTAATGTTCTGGAAGAACATTGAGATTCAAGAACATCATACCTTTCTCCTTTGTAAAATCTTCTTAGAAAATAGTTATAGGTTTTCTTTATTGTCTCTTTTCAACTTTTCTACTACAAGGCAATAGAGTTTACAAAGAGTCAGGAGCCCTGCCTTTATAGATAGAGTTAACTGGGTCTGTATAACTGTAACTAGTTCACTTTTCATCTTAACTTTTTAATTCACAAGAGAAGGTAAAAGAGATATTTTTTAAGGTTCCTTATAGCTCCAAATTTAGATTCATAATTGTGTAAGGAAGTATGCATTCAAAAATCAGGTATATGCTGAAAAAGTATATTCATATAACTTTGTGATCATAAAATGAAGTTTACTTTGAAACAGATTTTGTTGTTATTGGGCATGAATAGTAAAAGAATAGCACAGAGGAAAGAAAAGAGAGAAATATTTGAATTAACAGAATTGCTAATTGGTATAAAAATTTGGGATGGTTTACACAAAGAACATTAATTAATGGGGGAGTGTGAGCAGAAATCCTATAAATAATCCACAGTAACTTTTGTTTACCTAGCAGTTAGAAAAGTGAATAGTGACTAATTTATTGAGAACTTGCAAAAACTCCAAATGCCAGCTTTTCAGGAAAATATGTTCAAAGCCTCATCCAATGTAGAGGCGATCCAGGAAAACTGGAGGGAGGGAAAGAGAAAAGGTCTAATTCTTATTATTTCTCTAATGACCACAAGCACACTTGAATTTTTATTAAGCATCTATTATAGGATTTTAAAAGCCTAGAACTTCAATGTTTTAAAGAACCTTAGTGAATGAAATAAATGAATATTTCTCAAAAAGACTATGAGATGGAGTGGATTAGACTCTAGGCCTTAGTCATGTTCTCAGAGGACTCTAGGGGAGAAAGGGAGAACCCTAGGGCTGAGTCATGACCCACAGGAAGCAGATAGCATCACTGACCATTGGTTAATAGTTTCTTCCTTTCCAGTTCATTCAATGAATTTAAAAACCAGCAGGTAGGGGGAAGTCTACTTCCATCTTGGTGCTACATAAATATCTTCTGCCTTCAACACATGCTCACTCTATTCTGAACTGCTCAGATAGTATGTTGGCTCTCTTCTTGCAAGAACTGAATTAAAACTTTCTGTTGTACCTAGAGACACCTCTGAGTAATCAAATTGGGTAAGAGGGATTTAATATAACTCCATCCCACACATTAGGGATCATCTATTCCAAATCATTATTTTATAGAGGAGGAAACCGGATTCAAAAAACAATTTACCCAGTGTTACCCAGCTGATTAATGACAGAACAAGAGCTAGCATCCAGGTATATGGATTTATAGTTCAGTACCTTACAATTATATCATCATACTATTATATTATTATATCCCTATCTGTTTAGAACAATACTAGGCATTATAGAAAAGAAAAGAAATATATTCGACTAGAACTTATATTCCCTCAAGGAGTTTAGGTTTGTTGAAAAGATAACTAAAAGTCATGAAATGTAATGTCACTTAAAAATTCTACCTTGAATATTTTAAAGTTCTTTTATATTTTCTATATGCCTTATTTTTCTTACTGCAACCTTTCTTAAAACTGGGATTTTGTCTTGTGCTTCATTATATTTTCCTCTTCCCCAGACTCCAACAGAGTGAGTTCTTAATGAAATGGAATTGGATTTCTCTTTGCTATGATGTCTTTTTCCCCCATAGTCTGACCCTAGTAGAGAAGCCAGACCTCAAAGAATTTGCTTTTTGAGTAAGAGAAAATATTTTAACAGTACTGACTTTCAAGACTAGGGACTATAGTAGTTTTCATTTGTACCTTAAGTTTACAATTTGTTGCTGTTTTACTCCCAAGGATTCTCTCTCCCTCTTTTTTCCTCTCCTTCTTTTCCCTCTCTCTCTTATATATACATATTTGTATATGTATTACATATAAACATATATACAATATACACATGTATATACATAAATGTATATGTGTATAAATTCTCATTCTCTCTTGAATCAAACCATGGAAGCAAATCTTAAAGTGCAAAAGCCTTCTTCAGCTTACTATATCACTTCAATACCCACAGAACTGAAGGAGGTTACCTTTCTGGAAAACTATCACTCTCATGCTTGAACTGGACTAAAAGTTCAAGTTGAAAGAGACAGGAACTCTCCTGTGCCCTGTACTTTCAGATCACATACAGGAATGTGATGAAGACTAGGAAGAACTTTAAACTGAGAAATGCTTTATGGATCTACTTATCAAGTTCAAGGGAAGGAAGAAGGTGAATTTTAACACAACTGGAAGGACTCTGGATTATCTAAATCCTTCAACTGTTCGTTCTATGAGGAAGGTCAGAAAAAATCAACAACTGGTTGCTAGGTCTTTTTGCTAACACCTTCTATGTCATTTTTAAAAATAGGTTCATAATTGATATAAAAGTGAGTGGTCTCTAGGCTTAATCTTAGAAGGAAACTGCTGTCTAAGGAAATAATTTAGGTTATAAGTTAAAATGCTAGCAAAGAGACATGGAAAAAAATAAAGTTTTTATTTTAATTACAGAAGCCATACTATATATTCCAGTATTTTATAAGTGGGTGTGGCTATCTTCCTTTTCCTTATTAACATGTTCTATCTTTGAATATCCATTCATTAGACTTTCTATAATTAAATTATTTATGTCTAATTAAACAAAAGATACACAGTGAGATATGGCAGACAAATTCAAATTTATTGAGACAGACAGAAATGCAATAATTCAGGACTACAATTAAGCATTTACAATTAACCAAGGAGGTTAGCCAAGTGTTCACATTCCAAGTAAATCTGTATGGAAAAGCATTCAAAATTCACTATGCTAGTCTACTTTACTATGGTCATCTATATTGCATCTACAGTAGGAACAGACAACTGACACACTTTGTATTTGGGTGATATTCTTTTAACACTACACATTTAATAGGAACAAATGTCATCAATATTGAGAAAAAAGTATAAAAAGACCAAAAACACCCACTATAGAAAGAAAGGTCTCTTAGATGTTATTGTACAGTGCAGTTGATGCATTAAACAAATGTGGATGATATATGGGAAACACTTGAGGGCAATGGAAAAATTTGGTGGCCTGTGGTGAGACATGGCTGTCAATTTCATATTGTTACAGAGAGGAGCAATGGGGAGACAAAGTATGTTAGGAGTAGAAGACAGGAATTGCTATAAAACTCCAAAAACAATATTAAAACATTTCCAAGTCAGAAATTTATTCTGAAATTGAAGTCTATCTGGAGAGGCAAAAGACATACCAGCTATTTTTCCTAAATGGAAACTTTAGATTTGAATTGAAAGTGAAAAAAATATTAAATATTTAAGATCTTCTCACTGCTCACAAGGAATTTCTAAATAGCCTCATTAGAAGGAAACTTGGAAACTGGTTCTAGTAGGAAAATGGAGATATGGATCAACTGGAGTTTTTCAGATGTGCCCAATCATGGTGGCATAACTCTAAAGGTCTTAATAACAGAAGGCAAAGCCAAACTTTCACCTCAGATGATGATACAGAGAGTTATTTTTCAAATCTCAGAATTGAGGCTTATTAAAAAATTAAAATTTTCAAAGAAAGTGATTAAAAGTTTTTTCAGAAACCTGACATTGCCCTGGCAAAGTATTACTGAGCTTTCCTCTAACCACAGGAATAATTTTGTATTTTAGGTTCTAATGAGTCAAAATATCTAATTAGAACATCTCCAAAAATTAAGCATCATTACCCTGAAACAAATTTTCCACAGTGCTCTCTTATCCATCATTAAGTTAAATGTTAAGGAGCTCTGAGTGTCATCTTAATTTGATATTTGTCATTAGATAATTAGGTAAAGTAAAATCAGTAGTTCACTATGTTCCTAAAAGTTTCTCTAAGTAAAATCAGTGTGCCAATTCTAATGAGTTCTCTAGTGCATTTTCAGAAATAGTTGGGGTTATTAACAATGATTTTCTCTTATAGTCTAGATTGGATGTTTTTCATGCATTTTTAAGGGATACATTTTCATTAAATTAAGAATTTTGGTAAATTAACGGCAGTTATGCAGCTGTTTCCAAACTCTGAGTTCAGAGACTTGGTCAAATAAAATCCATTTGAAACGGAAATAATGCATGTTAGAAGACTGCTTGATTGTGACTTCCTAACAGAAGTTTCTTGTTCTTACAATTTGTGACACATATAACAAGATCCATTCTATCTAAAAGAGCAGGTGTTCTTTTTCTCTTTGTTCTTGGTTTTCACATAATTAGTAGCTGAATCAATTATGTTCACCATCAGTAAGAGATGTTTGATGTTATGGTGTCAATCCAGCCAGTAGGCATGGGCAAAGGAAAAAAAAAAACAGTTTCAGGTTGTATTTACGTGAAGCCAAAATAGTCTTTTTAATTTAAAAAAATCATTCAAGTCAGTGGGAAAAGGAGGTAGCCAATTGTATCAAAGTGATCAGTAAACTAGTGGGCTGATTTAATTTTTGACCAAGCTGATTGAATGCAATGGTGTAGCCTAAGCCATAAATGAAGAGGTAGACAAACCACCAAAGAGTGTACTGACTTAATTTGCCAATTAGTTTTGCTGTAAAGAAAAATGTGGAATTGATGAAAATATATTAAGCACTTTCAGTTGAAAAGGATGGCCATGAAATTGGCTAAGCCTGTATTGAAAGAAAGTCTTCCAGTGGGGGAAAGAAAACCTTACTTAAAAGGATTTCAAATCCCTTTGACCAGTCCTCTTGCAAGAAGCAGGAAGAGAACAATTCTAAGGACTGAGTGGAAAGAGGATCTGCAGGATTTGCAATAAATATGTGGTACTTCTGCCCACTTGTGGAGGTTTAAAAATTTCATAAAAATTCTTGAGATGAAGAAAGGACAGACTTCTAGTTAAAAAGCTAAGCTCATTTGTACCTATGAAAGAAAAATAAAGAATTAAAATTCAATTCTTCAAATCAATCTTTCTATTCCTTAATTACAACCCCAGTTTTATGAAGACGTCATGAAGATTTCCTTTTGATTCACTATGCTTTGATTTTTTTTTTTTTGGCAAAACATGAAACTCACTGTCAATTCTATGGAGCGCAGATCATGCTGGAGATAGACAAAGAAAGATAAATTACACTACTGGAGGCAAGAAGCAAAAATTGAGACACTGAGAAAAGTATATTTTCTTCATGTTTCTTTTTTTTTTTTTAAGTAAACATCAGTTTGATAAGAAACACCTAGAAAAATCCTTTTGTGGACTGTATATTTGTAACATAGAAGCCAGGATATCTTTTAGAACTTTCTCCTCCTAAGAATTTTACTTCCTCATCAAATACACTGAGGGCAAAAATATTCAGCATCAGCTTAGGGGTAGTGAGCTCCAAAATCAATTTTCAAGCTAGATGTTGAGATCATACAGAAATATGTATGGGCAACAGATGGCTCATAATGGGTAGAATTCCTCTCTTTTTCAAACCTTGAAACCCTGGTTTCCTTCCCAAAGGGTCTGGAGGCCAGCCACTGGCAGATTTTTATTTCTTATCAGACTACCCTGCATTCTATGTGAAGCTATACCACTCATGGCCCTTATATATAAAAAGTTGGAACCACTCTAGAGGATGCTGAGCATGATAACTTCGACTCTATTATGGGTCCAATTAGAGCAAAGGTCCTTACAAGACTAAACTCAGTTATATCACTTTACCAGTGTTCACTGGTAAAGGCATGTGAAGCTGTTTGTAGAACTTGTGCTGGGTTTTATTGGAAGACTGGGTCAAATGCAAATCTAAACTTCAAATTTTCAATTGCCTTCTCATATGAAATATTGTGATACTGCATCTTTTTTTTAAAGAGAGCATTAGATACACCTTAGGAAAGCCCTGTAGGAGGAATTAAAGGAAAAAGAGAGGCAGTAAACAAGATGGTTGCCTAAGGAAGTCTGTGAGATGATATGAAAAAGAGTAGCTTTAGGACGCTGAGTAGAATGAGAATTTCATGGCTTCAGCAGGAGAAGTTGTTTAGGCAGTCTGGGATTTATCAAAATCAAAGAGATTTTCAATAGCCCTGCTGGTGCCTTAGAGAAGAAACTGCATCAACTTCCAGGTTACAAGTACCAATTATTAATTCAAAAACAGTTTCTACACAGATTTCAGATTTTTCCTTCTGGAAATAGCAATTGTCTGGACAGGCTGAATCTTAATTACTTCACAAATGTGTTCTCCAATGATTCTAAACAACTATCTATTCCTGTATTGGGATATGTGTGTGTGTGTGTGTGTGTGTGTGAGACACACACAAATACTCAACTATATAGATATAGATATAGATAGATATCTCTCTCTCTGTCTCTCTCTATATATACATATATATGTATGTATATATGTATATATATATATATATATATTCATACACAAATATAGAGAGAAACAGGCATCTGGCAACCATTCCATAGCAAAGAGAATGGCTCTCCAAAGGGGCTCTTGGCAAAATTAAGGCCATTGTTTTTATAAAGCCAGAAGTAGCTACGCAAAGGAGAATCAATTTGTAATGATGAATATCAAGGGTTATTTTGTGGGGGAGTGGAAACAGGAGGGAGATTCCAATGAGGCATTTCATTTTTCCCCATATCATCTTCAGTACACAAGGAAAAACAGCCAGCATGGCAAGCAGGTCTTTTTATTTTAAGTGCTATAATGAATTACTAGTGCAGACAAGCAAAACAGGGTTCATTCTTTTACCTGTTTTTTTTTTTTACCAGCAGAACTGGTTTCCTCCCCAGTCAGAATTTCATATAATTGTTGTTTCATATAATTTTCTCAACATAAAAGGGGAGAAAAGAAGCCAGGAGCATGAGACTTTGTTTAAGAGAAGCCAGTTGTCCCCTAATCTAAAGGGAAAAAAAACATCCACATCCCCAAAATAACCATTCTCAAAATTGGAGCACTTGGGAAAGTAAAGAACAAAACAGTGGATAGGAGACATTTTGTGCCTAATAGTTTTAGATACAATTGTTGAGATGTGATGGACTTGTGATAATGCGCAAAACACATGTCCTTTGCCTTGAGGGGACTACCATATATAGCCAGCCTCATCATCCTTGTCATCATCTTCATATTCATCTTCATTTGTTGCCCTTACATGAATTTTCAGTTTCCCATTTTTGTCCTTTTGTGTCCCTCCATGTTCTTCTTCTAGATCATCCAATAGGACCACAGCACCCCCACTGCCAAAATCTCCTGAGGTTTCTTGCTCTTCTTCTGAAATGTTTTTTAAAGTAAAGCAAACAGAAACAAAAATATTAGAGATGCTTCTCCTTTCATACTCTGTGCCACTGGTGAGCACTGCCTTAACCCTGCTTCCCTCTTGTCTGAAGGCTCACTACATATCTCAAGATAGTAAATAATAGAAAAATACTAGCGTCCCCTTTCCTCCTTGAATGATTAGCCTGTGGGATCATAGGAGCAAATATCAAAGGAGCAAAGAGCTAAAAAATGTTCTTAGACCATAAGCTTCAGCTTAGGCACTAATTCCCTCCTTTGAAATATGAGAAAACTGAATCCAGAAAGTTAAATGGCTTGTCCAAGGTTACACAGGTAAATGGCACAGCTAGATTTTGAACCTTTGTCTCCAGACTCCAGGTTCAGCATACCTTCCATTAGACCATTCTACCAAATTCGAGAAGAAATTAAACAGTTGGTTTACCCCGTAGCATTTTAGGAGTATGAAACAAAAGAATTAGATGCTTGATCCTAGGTTTTAAGAACTGGCAGTAAAAAAACTCACTTAAAAGCTGTTACACTGTTGCATTTCCCCAACTGCATGGTAATATAGCATTCACCATCATTATCTAGCCATTGCCAATTATTCTCTTATTCTATATTATGCCACTTATAATGGATGCTCCTTGAGAGTAAGCACTTATTAAAAGTGTGCTGATTATTATTCCTTTGCTAAATTCAACAAGAACATACCTTTTCTCCATTTGGACATCATCTGTTTTCTAAATCCTCTGTATATTTCCAATTACCTTTCCCTAAAATGTACAGTATAGCACACTATAGCTATTAACTTATTGACTGACTGACTGCAAGTAGTAATGCATCTGAATTACCCTCAAATTATAACTGTTTAATATACAAGGAGTGGGGTGGGAAGAGTGGGGGTTTAATTTCTCTACTCACCGCAATTCACTGTTCCTTGCTTCCTAGAGCCAGCCAGCTCATTCCCATATTTATCCACACACCAACACTGTCCAGTGCTCCCATGACACTGGGTAGTTTTATAGTACCCTTCATCATTGCAACGGGGAATGAATGTCCCTAGAGGAAACAAA
Organism: Myrmecobius fasciatus; assembly: GCA_023553655.1. Classification (NCBI taxonomy): domain Eukaryota; kingdom Metazoa; phylum Chordata; class Mammalia; order Dasyuromorphia; family Myrmecobiidae; genus Myrmecobius; species Myrmecobius fasciatus. The sequence continues at coordinate 4,438 of JAJPUD010021590.1, read as the reverse complement.
AATCCCAGTTTTATCAGAGAGTTCTCAGATCCCACATTGGAATCAATATATACAAATAATTGCTTGGACCCATACAGTATCCCATTTCTTTAATCCTGGAGAATCATTGCATAAAAGAAACTATAGTATGATTCTCCAGGATTAAAGAAATGGGATACTGTATGGGTCCAAGCTACTATTTGTATATATGGAGGAAAATCATGGAATTTTTGATTTTATAAAATGTCAGAAGTAGAGATAATTTGGCGATCATCTAGAAACTGAAGCTCAGATGGCTATATAGCTATATACTCAGATGTCATGTATGTGCATGCATATATGTACACAGACATGTGTCAGATGTCATGTGTGTGCATGCATATACACACATGTGCATGTATGCATGGGCATTTAGTAAATTGATGGTAGAGTAAGCATTAAGATTCAGGTCTCCTGATTCCTACTTCATGTGTTCCTGTGCCAATTCTGCTGTTGGGCTCATTTGTGCAGCCTCTCAGTGTGTAGAGCTACAAATATCCACTCTTCCTCCACAGAAGCTCTTGATGGAGTCAAGACCTGGCACACCTCTTTGGAAAAGTTGAAAAAGAATTATCTGAATGAAATTCTCATTCATTCACTTACTCACTAGCTCATTCTTTTTATACATTAATTTGTTCTTCATGTTAAAGGCAGAAGATATCTTTGGTATCTGAGACAGTCTAGGGGAAAAATAAGACAGTGATCAAATGGCATCAGTAACCACAGGAAAAACTTTAGCTCAAAAGAGCTATTTATATACAAATTCCCAAGCAGATCTAAAAGGGAAAACTTGTGGTGAAATAGAAGGAAAACTGATCCACCTATAAAACCATTCCAAAAAAAACTTGTCAGTAGACAGGAAAATACATATTTATCTTAATTCTCCAGGTTGGTAATAAGCCAGGTTCTGTGCTAAATCTACAATATAATAAAATTAACACTTTTTTTCTAAGTAGGCAGTAATTATATCTAATGATAATTTGTTGTTGTTTATTCCTGTGTTGCTCTGAATACCCCCTGAAAACATGGTTATTACATCAGGAGTTTTTCCCCTAGGGAAAATAATTTGTAAGCAAACAAATAGAATTCTTGTTTGTCCACCATAACCTTTCAATGTGTTCTAGTTTTAGAGAGGGAGAATGTTATAAGATGTTTCAAATCAGTTGGAAAGCATCCTTAAGAAAAGTCAAGAATATGATGCACTGGTTGGTGAATAATAATTATGTCATATCATCATCAAGAGCTATGCATCCAATAAGGCATGTGATAAATATTAACTGATGAAACAGAAATATGCTTCAAGAGTATTTGGATGTAAGAAAATAATTTTTCTATTTCTTTCTTTTTCTTTTTCTTTTTTCATTTAAGCTTTTTATTTGTATAATATATGTATGGTTAGTTCCTCAATATTGATTTTTATAAAGCTTTACATTACAAATTTTACCCCTAGTCCCCTCCCCTTCCTTAGATGGTAGGAAGTCCACTACATGTTAATAATGTTGAAATACTTGACAAGTTCTGCAAGAAAAATCCTCTCTACAAGAAATAAAGAAAATCAGAGAAAGGAAATACAATGCAAGCAAACCTCAATAGAGAGAATGAAAATGTTATTTTGTGGTTCATATTTCATATCCCTCTCTCTGGGTGTATATGGTCTTCTTCACTGAACAATTTGAACTGGTTTGAGACAATTCTTTGTTGCAGAGAGCCATGTCCATCAGAATTAATCATCATGTAATATTGTTGTTGCTGTGAAGAATGATCTCTTGGTTCTGCTCGTTTCACTCAGCATCAGTTCATGCAAGTCTCTCCAGGCCTCTCTGAAATCATCCTGCTGATTGTTTCTTATGTAACAATATACCATAATTTATTCAGCCACTCTCCAATTGATGGGCATCCCTTCAGTTTCGAGGTTCTAGCCACTACAAAAAGGGCTGCCACAAACATTCTTGCACATGTGGGGCCCTTTCACTCCTCTAAGATCTCTTTGGGATATAGGCCCAATAGAAACACTGTTGGGTTAAAGGGTATGCCCATTTTGATAACTTTTTGAGCATAGCTCCAGATTGCTCCCCAAAATGGTTGAATCCGTTCACAGTTCCACCAACAATGTATTAGTGACCGAGCTTTCCCACATACCCTCCATCATCCATCATTATCTTTTCCTGTCATTTTAGCCAATCTGACAGGTGTGTAGTGGTACCTCAGAGTTGTCTTAATTTGCATTTCTCTGAATAATAGTGATTTGGAGCAACTTTTCATATGACTAGAGATGGTTTTAATTTCATCACCTGAAAATTGTCTGTTCAGATCCCTTGACCACTTATGTATGTAAGAATGGCTTGAATTCCTAAATATATGAGACAATTCTTTACATATTTTAGATATGAGGCCTTTATCAGAACCATTAAATGTAAAGATGATTTCCCAACTTGATGCTTCCCTCCTAATCTTGTCTGCATTAGTTTTGTTTGTACAGA
>JAJPUD010021589.1:0-14939 GCA_023553655.1 Myrmecobius fasciatus | reverse complement strand
ACTTGCCCAGGATCACACAGCTAGGAAGTGTTAAGTGTCTGAGACCAGATTTGAACTCAGGTCCTCCTGACTTCAGGGCTGGTGCTCTATCTCCTGCACCACCTAGCTGCCCCTATAATTTCTTTATGGCACAAACTGAATCTCTATTTTTAAAATTTTTTATAATTTTAAATAATATTCTTCTTTTTAATTTTTATAATTATTATTTTTTATTTTTATAATATTCTTCTATGATTATGCCCTCCCACATCAATTGTTCTCCTGATTGTATTTCTATTTCTCAGTCCTAGAACCTCTTTTACCACTTCACTTACACAAAGAAGATCAAATAAGATAGTGATCTAATCAGTTCCTGTGGGTTCAGTTATGATCTCTAAGCCCCAAACTATCAAACCTATGTCTCTTTCTCTGGCCATTCTCCTTAGCTCTAGTCCATCTCATCAACTGACTGTAGGGCATTTCTTCTTGGATATCCAATCAGAACTTCAAAGTCAAGATTCTAGAATGGAACTAATCATTATCTTTCTCCCTAAACCTGCCCTTCTGCCAATATTCCTTCTTTCTTTTGAAGGTACTACTCTTTTCACTGTTGCCCAGGTATATTTTAGAATTTTATTTTTATTGATATCTTTTGGTATAAGGTCACTTTTACTTCCAAGACCTTGAAGAGCTATCTACTATTTCCTGAGACAATCTATTCCATTTAGGACAATTCTAATTATTAGCAAATTTTTCCCTAAGGTCAAAGAAAACAATCCTAATGCATCTTCCAAAAGAAAATCCAAATCCTTCAAGAAGTGGAAAATAATTGTTATATTCCCCTGAATCTTCTCTTTTTTAGGCTAAATTTCCCATTTTTCAATTACTTTCTTGTATGTAGGTCACAGAGGAGCAATAGTAATTATAGCTAATATAATAATAATAGCAAAATAACAGCTAGCAATGTGTGTGTGTGTGCAGTGCTTTCGAGACCATAAAGTGCTCTACAAATTTTATCTCATTTGATAATATTTGTTATTGGGCTTGGAATGAGAAAATCTGGGTTTGAATCCTGACTCTGACATCCACTAAATTAGTTGTTTGACCAAAGGCAACTTCTCTGAGCCTCAGTTTCTCTACTTGTAGTACCTACGTTGCAGTGTCATTGTAAGGTTCAAATAAGATAATGTCAATAAAGTACTTTTCAAAATGAAAAGTCCTATACAAATTTAAGATATTGAATCCTCATTGGAAACATACTACAGTCTACTTGAACCCATTATAGAAGTTGTCTTTTGATCATATGCAACTTTAATTCGGGGATATGGTCAATAAATATTTATCGAATTTAATTGCACAAAATATACCACACGGTGAAGTAGATAAATTAGTTCTTCCTTATTAAGGAAACACTTTGGAGAGCTAGCTTGGTAGCTTGGTGGTAAGGGCACTGTACTGGGAATCAAGCACTTGAATTTTAGGTCCAATTTTATTACTTGCTAGTTTGGTGATCTTGTATTTGTTTTTCTGTGAAAGGCTTGATTGCAACATCTGTTTTCTTTAATTTACCTAAAACATATGAATTGTATTCTAGGCCCTCATGTGAATTTTGTGTCTTTATGTGTTTTCTTATATGCAGTAAATTACTGCTTACTAATCCATTCTATCGTTCTCTTCTGTTTTGGTCCATCAGCTTGCATATGTATTTGTTTCTTTCCATCATATTGTGTTTCTTTCCATCAAATTCTGTTATAATAATTTAAGAAATCAATACTGAGTCTCTATTTGTTTTGTTTGATACAATTTGATTTCAGTATGGGCCAAAGACACTACCACACAGAAACCATTGTTCAGCCCAAGCCCTGATTCTTTGATTTTACTTTTACCTTTCCTACTCAAATAATAGAATTGAGCAAGATCCTCCCTACTATGTTCTACTTTTTATTTAAATGACTGCTTTATTTAAAGAAATATTAATTGGATTCTTCCACATACTCACCCTTTCCTTCCTCTAGGATTTTTTTAATTTGCTTAATTTGGGATTTGTCCATAAGCCTCATTTCTTCTCTCAAAGTAAAAATTTTAAAAGACATCAACCTTGTCTCCTCCTCGTATCATGTAAGCGTTGATTTTATTTGCTTGGCTTTTTTTTAACGATGCATAGGCTTCTTAACCCTTCTTAAATTCATTTTGTTGGAAGAATCTGTATATCAAATACCTCCCTTACTTCTCATTTATTCAGTGGGAATGATTCAATTTCTCTCATTGAACTCAATCTTTATTATTATTATTATTGATGGCTAAGCTGAACTTTTCAGGATAAATTATTTGGACAAAGAAAATTGATTTCTACTACTTTTTGGACTGTTCCAGAATTTTCTTTTGTTTTTCATGGTAGTCTTCCATGATTCTTGTTATATGAAGGCTCTCCTCTTGGATGTTTGCATGCATTTTTGTTTAATGTTGAAGCTTTGTAACTTGGTAACTAGATTTTTAGGAGAACTGTATGTGCCCTCTGCCTTAATTTCTACTTTTCCTTCTATTTCTGAGTTGTTGCTATCATTCAGTCATTCAGTCATGTCCAACTTTTTGTGGCCTCATAGACCATAGCACATCAGGCCCTTCTATCCTTCACTGTGTGATGACAGTCCAGATAAAAGTCATTTAAACAAAAGCAGGATGATAGTAAGAGGCTCATTAGGGAAAATCTTGAATCGTTCTGTTATTTGGAGTAGGCAAGGGAAGTATAAAAAAGGAGAGAAAATAACAGTAAAAATAAAATCAGAAAATCAGGACTTGGGCTAGATGGTGGTTGATGTATATTGCTTTGGGGTCAATACAGAAATCACATTGTCTCAAGTAAAACAAAAACTTAGTATTGATCTTAATAATTACTATAACAGAATTTGATAGAAAGAAACATAACCCTAAAAGGTATAAATGTGCATGTTAATGGACAAAACTCACCCATAAAACAGAAGAGAATGGCAGGATGGATTAGCAAGCAGAACCCAGCAATTTACTTCATATAAGAAAACACTGTCAAGAGACATAGTTTCTGGGTAATTTATCATTTTATTAGTAGTGCTAGCATGAGGCAGCTAGGTGGCGCTGTGGATAGAGCACCATCCCTGAAGTCAGGAGGATCTGAGTTCAAATATGACCTCAGACACAACACTGCTTACCTGTGTGACCCCGGGCAAGTCACTTAACCCCAGTTGCCTCAGCAAAAACAAACGAAAAAAGTGGTAGCATGTTATTAATAAGAAGTCAGTGGCCCTCTCAAATGCCAAAGACCTTCAGGGTGGTGGAACTCACAGCTTGCATGCCCTTGGACACTGGGTATTCCTGAGGATGGCAATTAATTCTAATGGGTTAATAATTAATGAGAAAATGAATATTTCAATGAAATGTGAGCTCATGATAATGATTGTATTGGTTGTATGTGACTTGGATCACCCAAATCTTAGTCAAGGAAGCTTATCAATATACATGTCAGAGGGAATCTATTTCTACCTCCAGACTAATTTTACCCCCCAAACACAGTGAACAGGAATTTACCAATTCTCTCAGCCTGGCTGGGTAAGTTTTTTCCGAGACTTCCTATAATGCTTGATTTCTGGATAAGAAAGGGGAGAGCCCTTTAATCCTAATTATCTGATATTTTCAGATAATTTTCTTGTATGACTTCTTGTTGGCTTTTCATTTCACTGCTTATATTATATATCAATAATTTTCAAATAGTTTCACCATATAATATTTTTAAAGTCAATTGATTTCAACCCTTCTTCTAATTATTGCTGCTTTTTTACTCTGATATTTCTTCTTGCACCACTGCATCTTTTGTGTGATCTTTGATGATCTTTCTTCATCATAATTAAAATTTTCCACCTAAACCAGAGATTCTCTTTTTGAAATACTCCTTAATAGCTCAAATTTGGCTCCTTATCTCTTCCTTAGATTCTTAGATTTAGTTTTGCTCATTTTTTGGGACTGTTTTGTATCTATTAGAGTATTATTTTCTTTTTCTAGAGATTTCTCTTCATTTTCTTTGATTTTGTAGTACCTTCAGAAGGACTGGCTCTGTCATTTATTTCTTTTATACTGGGTACTCCCAGATGAGAAATCTCTCCCTCTCACTACAGTTCAGCACTTCTCTGCAATTTATAGTTCTTGTTGCTTATAGCATGGAGAAGCTATATGACTTGCCCAGGACAACACAGCCAGGATGTGTCATCCTATAGAGAGACAGACATCTCTCCAACCACTCTGTTGCACTGTGTCTTTGTGTAATAAGGAGCTGTTACAGCTGAGCTCTCCCCACTATGTCTCAGCTGCCTCTTTAAAGGTTTTACGAGGTCTTTTGTGTTTATTCACTTGTTTAATTTATCTGCTGGGTCCCTTTTTGTGCAGGGGTATGGTTTTTCTAGGGAAAATGTCTTTCCTTCCTTGTCTTTCTCTTACTTTATTTGGTCTATGGACTGCCAAGGCAAGTACCCTTTTACCATATTTGGCAAATCTCTGACTGTTTGGAGGTAATGAAGTGGAGTTGGGCTCCCTCCCAGCCTTGCCGTCAGCCATCTTGCCAACACTCCCATCAACTGCATGACCCAGAACAAGCCTTCTAAGTCTCAGTGCTTTCATCTATAAAATGGGGAGAATGATCCCTCTACTTCCTTGCTCTGTGAATGGTCACATGAATCAAATGTGTCACTACACATAACTGCCATCCGTAGTTACTTAGAGGCAACTTACCTGATTCAGCAAACATGTATTAAACATCTTCATGTGTGCTTGCCGCAGAGGATACAACAAAACTGGCTTTTCAAGGAACTTGACCCCTAATAGGGAGGAAAGAGAAAAAAGGAAAAATACAAGTTAAGGTGAGATCAATGCAAAGGCCTATGGGAGCTGGAAGGACCTCAGAACCATTTAGTCCAATCCTCCTGTTTCATAGATGAGAAGACCAAGACCCAAAGGAGGGGACACAACTAATTTAAAGTCCCACAAGTAGTGAAGATCAGAGGAAGGATTTGAACTCTGGTCCTCTCACTTCAGATCCATCAAATGTTATAGACCAAGTTATAGACCGGGTACTGATGTGCATCAGTGGAGAGTTTTTCCATACCAGGACATGCTTCCCACTGATAAAATCCCAGGTCCAAGACTCTCCTCCCGTTCCTTCCTCCACTTCTCCATCCCCAAAAAGCATACTATAAAAATATATTTAAACTACCTGAGGGCAGAAGAACATGTCACTGAAAAACAATTGGCCTTTGGGCAATGGAAAAGTAATTTCCCCACTCTGATTAGCACATGAGCTCGGAGCCTGGGGGCTCCTTAGAATTTCTATGAATAATTCCAGAGATCTCAAACCAGATCTTTTGGAACACCTCAAATTCCCATGAACAAAGACTCCATAGATGAGACGCCATACTGACACCCACCTGAGAGCCCAGTCGCCCCTTCGGTGAAGGGAGCAGGATCCAGGTGGGATGTCTTCAAGGCAGTCTGGGTAGAAGTTGGCAAATGGGGGTTTTGGCCAATCTGGAAACAGAACAAACAGCCTCCCAGCTTGAGACGTGCAGGGCAGGTCTCAGACTCAGAATCATAAGATTTGGGAGCTGGCAGGGACCTCAGATGACAGAATGTTTGCCCTGGAAAAAGCCTTATTACTTAAAACACGACTTGAGAGTAAGAAGCCTTAGAACAGAGAAGGGCCTCGGGACAGGGAACATCATACCTAGAAGTTCCTTTAGATATCAGCTTCTTAAATTGTGGTTTGAGACCCCATATGGGGTCTCTTGACTGAATGTGGGGGTCATGAAATTATGATTTATTATCAGGAAATGTTCCGTGTATATACCCCTATATCTCTAGGTTCACAAAATTTCTCAGGCAAAAAGGGTTCTGGAGTGGAACTTACTCTACCTTAAGTGCTCTACCTTAGACCTAGAATATCAGGACTGGGTAGGACCTTGGGTGTTGCAAGGGGCTTTAGAACAGTGAATATCACCTTTATATATATATATATATATATATGTATATATATATATATATATATATATATATATCAGATGAGGGACCTTAGAACAGAGATGAGGGGATCTTAGAACATAAGAAATAGAATGTTAGGGCTGGAAAGAGCCTAGAACACAGAATACAGACTGTGAGAACTAGAAGGAGCTTTAAAAATCACTTAGTCCAACTTTCTCTGATTTTATAAAAGAAACAAGATCTGAGAGGGGACGTGATTTGTCATAATGCTTGTGAACAGGCAGCTCAGATGTGGAGGGCTCAGTACCAGTGAGGTCAGGCTAAGGGTAATGTGGGTATCTTGGCAGGTGGAGAGAACATGACTTCTGAGTCCCTCCTAAGTTTAAATTTAGACTCCTGTAATCTATAAAATAGAAAGAATTATAGGTTCACTCCCAACCTCATGGTGTCGTGGCAAGAAAAATGCTGGCCAAAACTCAATGTGCTCCAGACACAGGAAGGCGGTGGCAGTGGTTCCATTGGTATGGCTTTTGTTATCCCCCATCTGTTAGGGAGCCACCTGCTAGTGGCTGCTGGGAATCTACTGACCAGCAGAATGGATCCCTTCTTGTGAGAGGATGATAACCATACAAGGAGACTGAGAGATAAGTGCCTTCTCTGACCTCCCTCTTCTTCCCTCTTGCCTCCCATTTATTTCATTCCCAATCCACAAGCAACATCTGTGTCACTAAAGCTTGATTTGCAATTCTTCCCAGTGGGTTATGATTCCCAGCTGTGGGGGCTTCAGAGAACCCACCCACCCCTTAATGGTACAGTCCCCCTTAATCCTTACAGGCTTTCCCACTTAGGCGTGGTCCTTAACATCCATCACTAATGTAATCATCACAGTTGTTGTTACAGGAAGTATCTTTGTGTTTTAAAAAGTTGAGGTCCTCTTCCCAGGCATCTCTGATCACCTGTACTTGCCAGCTGTGCCAATTTGCTGCCCCCTCCAGTGGTCCTTCTCATATCTTTCTGGACTTTGCAAATACACATAAGTGTATCACCCTCAGAAGTACATCTAATGGCTAAAGGGGATTAGCTTGCTGTATCAAACCAGGCTCCAATTCCAACATCCCCTAGAAATATGGGGCTTCAGAGTTCAAGGTTGACATCCCTCTTGTTGCCACCTCCAAGGGCTGCTTGCCCAGCTAACTCCTTTTTCTCTTCTCCCAGATGTCATCACTCAGGCATCAGTTTGAATGTTGCTGATTTGCTGATGTTTCCCTTCATCATGAGTCACTTGGCATTCATGTCCAAGCTTCATCTAGTCAACACCCCCATTGTCTTACAGCACTTTTCTTTTTTTCTTTTTCGCTTTTTTGCTGAGGCAAATGAGGTTAAGTGACTTGCCCAGGGTCACCCAGCTAGGGAATGTTAAATGTCTGAGATCAGATTTGAACTCAGGTCCTCCTGACTTCAGGACTAGTGCCCTATCCACTATAGCGCCACCTAGCTGCCCCTTACAGCACTTTTCTATCAAGGCATTTAGCTCATTCTCTGGTTACCTCAACCTGGTCCCTCTTCATTTGCATTTCTGTAGGCTCCTAGAGGACCTACTCTCCAACACTTATCCACTGAATCTGCCTCCATTGCCCTTCTGTCTCTTATATTCTTGGAGATGGAAAGCATGTGAAGGGACCTAAAGACTAAGCTTAAATTATCAATTTTCTTTCAAATGAAAACAATTCTAATTTAAACCTTTTGTTTTCACATGGCGAGCACTTCTGGGAAACTCCAGGCTGACTCTTCCCTTGTAAGAAATGAAAATAGCTTAACATACTGGTTGCATCTAGCCATGTATATCACATTAAACCCTTGTAGTTCCCCGCCTTTCCACCAGGGGGAGACAAGTATGACTTATTAGTGTTATCCCTTCCACACTGTGGGCGTTAGGAGCAGGATGATTTAGAATCTCCATATACAATTTTTTGTCCTTCCCTTCATCTCAGAGAAGGCTTGAATTTTTCATGACTTGAAGTTTTTCATGACTCCCTATGGGTATCATATTCCTTGCCTTCTCAATGGGTGAGGGAGAGGAAGAAGGAAGACAGAGAAATTGGAACTCAAAAATAAACAAAATTATTTTTAAAAAATTCCCAAGTCAAACCCGAATCAGGAAGATCTGAGGTCAAATCCAGCCTCAGAGATGTATTAGCAAGGTGATCCTGGGTAAGTCACTTGAAGTCTATTTGCCTCCATTTCTTCAATTGTAAACAAGGGGATAATAATAGCATTCACCTCCTAGAACTGTGATGAGCTTAAAATGAGATATTTGTAAAAATGTTTTGCAAATCTTAAAACATAAAATGGGGGGGGGCAGCTAGGTGGTGCAGTGGATAGAGCACCAGCCCTAAAGTCAGGAGGACCTGAGTTCAAATCTGATCTCAGACACTTAATACTTCTTAGCTGTGTGACTTTGGGCAAGTCACTAAATCCCAATTGCCTCAAAAAAAACCCCCCAAAACCAAAACATAAAAATATTAGTTTTCATAAGACAGCTAACCATTGGTGGCTCCCTCCTTTCCCAATGAGTTTAGTGCCAGGCTCCCAGTCTTGCTCTCTAGCCCAATTCCTGCCTTCAGATATCCTAAATTCCAAATTCCTCACCTACTCAGCTTCCATGACCTGCTCTTCCACTCCAGCTCACAGGCACACATGGATGGTCATGACCTTGGTTCTGTCATTTTCTTTTTTCTTTTTCTTTTTTTTCTTTTTTTTTTTTTGCTGAGGCAATTAGGGTTAAGTGACTTGCCCAGGGTCATCCAGCTAGGGAATGTTAAGTGTCTGAGACCAGATTTGAACCCAAGTCCTCCTGATTTCAGGGCTGGTACTCTATCCACTGCACCACCTAGCTGCCTGGTTCTGTCATTAGGTGGGGTACACTTCCCCACCTAAAAACTTTGAAATGTCTTTATTTGACTATAATCTTTTACCATTCCATCTCTCCCTCTCCCTGACCATGCTCAGTTCTATGCATTTTCACCGTGGTCTCCAATGCCTTCACTCCTTAGTATTAGGACCTGCTTTGGCCATACCCTCCTTCCTTCCCCTTGGTGAATTAAATCAAGTCCACACTATCTTCTACTCCCACATTTCTTGTTCCCTTGTCTTCCTGTCAATTGTGCCTTGCCAAATCCCCCGACTAGATCATTCTGTGCCTTCTTTTCTGCTGAAGCTGGAGGAAGGCACGAAACTGTGCTGACTGGATACATTACAAATTTATTATCTCATCTCAACCCAAGCCATCCATCCAGTTCGTTACTAAATCAATGTCTCCTCCTCCCTCGTGGATTCCCAAACCTACTCAGAACAGCAGCTATTCTAAACCTTCTCAGGCCTCCCCCACCAACGACCCAATTCCCATCCCCACCTGCAACTAAAGACCTCACCTGTTGTCGAGGATATACGCCAAAATCCCGATTTTCCCCCTTCCTCTTCATTGATCATTCAGAAATAATCCTCCTTTTTTTCTTCTTTAAAAAGAATGAGTTGAGGGGCAGCTAGGTGGCGCAGTGGATAGAGCACCAGCCCTGAAGTCAGCAGGACCTGGGTTCAAATCTGGTCTCAGACACTTAACATTCCCTAGCTGTGTGACCCTGGGCAAGTCACTTAACCTCATTTGCCTCAGCAAAAAAAGCAAAAAAAAAAAAAAAAGAATGAGTTGTGTTTAAGGGTTAAATGCTTTATAGACAAGGAAAAAACTTCTCTAATACCAGCTTATTCATTGTCATCTTCCTCATCCTCCTCATGTTCTTTATCTTTATCTTCTTCCTCCTCCTTTTTTTCCTAGCTCTTCTCAGCCTTGACAACTCCTCCCTTTTTACCCTCATTAGTTTTTCTTTTAGTCCATTATGTAACAATATCCTTTTCATATTTTTTCCTTCAGTTTAGCTGCTTCCTTTCATAAGATTGTCATCTGCAGCAGTATTATTCCACATTTCTCTCCCCATTTTTGGGGCCATTTTTCCAATAGAAAGAGCAAATGCTTTGGGTTTTTGGACAATATTCAGGATAGAATAAGAATAAGAAATCAATAGAATTGAGGCAATTGGGATTAAGTGACTTGCCCAAAGTCACACAGCTAAGAAGGCCTTTTTCAGTGCATTGAGATCCTTAAACTTTTTTGTTTGTCCTTTAGGTAGTATATAGATCTTCATTTCTCGTTCATGTTGAACTGATCAGCTTTTGCCACTACCTCAAATTTTCTATTCTCTTCCACCTTTCTGAGAGATTTTTAGAAAATTCTGAGACTATGAAGAAATTAAAGTCATTTTTAACCATCTGAAAAAATGTTCTGACTTATGTGAACTGATGCTAAGTGAAGAGAATACAACTAGGAGATCATTGTACACGGCAACAACAAGATTAAACAGCGATCAATTCCGATGACTTGGCTCTTTTCAATGAGATGAATCAGTTGCAATGATCTTGTAATGGAGAGAGCTATCTGTACCCAGAGAAAAAATATTGAGACTGAATGTGGATCACAACATAGAATTTTCACTTTTATTGTTGTTTTGTTGTTGTTTGCTTGCATTTTGATTTCTTTTTCATTTTTTTCCCCTTTTGGATCTGATTTTTCTTCTGCAGCAAGAAAATTGTAGAAATAAATGTAGAAGAATTGCACATGTTTAACCTATATTGGATTTCTTGCTGGTGTGAGGAGGAGGGAAGGAAAGAGAGAGGGAGAAAAATTTGGAACACAAGGTTTTGCAAAAGTGAATGTTGAAAAGTATCTTTGCGTGTATTTGGAAAAATAAAATCCTATTAAAAATGAAGGGAAAAAAAGACAATTCGGAGACATTTATGGAAGCAGTTGCTTCTTCTTGTGCTCCTCTTGGCAGATTTGCACAAGGATTGTCCCTCTCGGCTTCTTAGGATCCCCTTTGCCCATTTTTGATTACTTTCTTTGATTACTTACAATCATTTTAAGCCATCATGGCAGCTTGGGCTGGGGACTTATTGGCCATTCAGTGGAAGCCCCATTCAGTGGGTTGGGGGTTTAACAGTGGGCCAAGTAGCTCAATTTGAAACACAATGGACTTTTTAAAAGTTTTTTTTTTCAGAACTATATTTCAAGAAATCATAAATGAAAGCCACACAGGACAAAAAAGTAAATTGTCCCAGTTTTAGAGGGTGGGGCGATGTGCATGTCTCCTCAAAGATCTTACAATGTAAGCCCCTCAAAATTGTATCCCTGTGGACAGAGCATCCACATGTAAGGATATAGCATCTCGAATGGAGAAAAATGACCACATGTACCAGGGAAGAAGGAGAGGTGGGCAGGAAAGGCGGGACAAAAGGAAGGAAGGAAGCAAGGAAAGAAGGAATGAAGAGGAAGGGGAAGGGGGGAAGAAGAAGAAGAAGAAGAAGAAGAAGAAGAAGAAGAAGAAGAAGAAGAAGAAAACAAGGAAAGGAAAGGAAGGAAGGAAGGAAAGAAGGAAGGAAAAGGAAGGGGAAGGGGAGGAGAAGGAAGAAGAAGAAGAAGAAGAAGAAAAGGAGGAGGAGAGGAAAGGAAGAAAGGAAGGAAAGAAGGGAGGGAGGGAAGGAAGGAAGGAAGGAAGGAAGGAAGGAAGGAAGGAAGGAAGGAAGGAAGGAAGGAAGGAAGGAAGGAAGGAAGGAGGGAGGGAGGGAGGGAGGGAAGGAAGGAATGGCAGCATCCTTGTGCTGGAATTGGCAGGTGGGCTCCCAAGAGGCAGCTGCCACCACCCCAAGGGTCCTAGAGATGACTCCCAGAGACTGAGCTTCTCCTCCTGTGGGTCCTGATGCTCACTGACAACTGTCCGATGATCTCAAGTCAGGGGTTTTGTTTTTGTTTTTGTTTTTTTACCAGAATTTTTTGCTCAGACAACATGGCAAAGTCAGTTAACACAGACGCTCTCCCGGACACCTGGCTCCATAAACACCCCAGCGTCCAAGGGAGGAGTCAGTTTAGACTTGGACCATGAGGGGTAAGGTCAGGTGTGAGAGCCCTGGAAGCCCCTCCCTCTGCAAGGACCTCAGGCAGAATCCTTTCTATGGTTCTTGTTCGTTTTTAATTCTGGGGGAGGACCAGTGACATCAGGAGGGTGAAGTCTGGACTGGAGCTGTTGTCAGCTCTTCTGGGGTCACTGAATGGCAGGATAAAAGAGGGACGGGAAAGGGGTTTGGAGGGAAGGGAGGAGAGGGGAGAGGGAGATGGGGGCAGGGAGGTTTGGTGGGTGAGATTTTCAGTCACGGGCCCTTTGTGACCCTGTTTGGGATTCTCTTGGCAAGAATACTGGAGGGGTTGCCATCCCTGCTCCTTCTCCAGCTCCAGCTCCAAACAAGCCAAGGGGGCTAAGTGACTTGGCTAAGGTCACACAGCTAGGAAGTGTCTGAGGCTACATTTGAACTCGGGACACTGTGGTCCACAGGATCTAGACTGGGAAGGCCCCTGGCTGGTGGGCATCATGAGATCTGGGGGTCCAAGGACCTAGGTTCCATCTGCAGCTGTTCTGCTGCAGATGCCCAGGTGAGCTCGGGCAGATCACATCCCCTTGTAGCTCCTTCAATGGCTCCCAAACCCAGGAGGGGCGGGAGGGGGCAGGGATGTCCCTGGGGGCTGTATGCCCTGGAATGAGGGTCCCCCCATGGGTTTCCATCCTAGCCCTGCCACTGACTTTCTGCAGGAACATGGGCAAGCCTGGATGCCCGGGTGGGTCTCAGTTTCCCATTTTGTAAAACTGCGGCTGGCCTGCGTCTCTCAGTCCTGCGGACCTATTCTGTCCAGTCTGGAAGAGGAGGCGGGAGGAAGGCCGCCCCCGAGCATTGCCAGGATTTCTCCATTCAATCCCAGGGACATTTGGGAAGCATGCACCTCATTTAGTGGCAAATATGCTGTGGCACCCCACAGATTCTGGGGCACCCCAGGGCACCCTCAGGGGCTCCAGGGATGTGGCCGATCTGTTACCACTGTCCAGGTCCCCCACTCCACGGGTTGCCCACATTGCCCCATGACTAGTGCCCAGCCTCCATTTAACATGAATTAGCTAGGGCAGAGGAATATTAACTTGATAAGAACATGTTTCCCCTAAAACTCTACTCTTCCCATCTCCCCCCAGTCTCTGAGGATGGGGGTCTCACTCTTAGTCCCTCCATTTCCAGATATCTCCCTTCTGCCTCCCCTACCCAGGAGCCTTTTCTTATGACAAAGAGGGAAAGAAAGAGGGAGAAAAACAATTCAGCAAAACCAACCAACAATAGATGCAAGTGTCTGGCAGTACATACACCGTTCACACCCATAGTCCCCCACCTGTGTATCGGGCGGAGGGGGGTACCCTTTCCCAGCTCTCTTTGTGGCAAAATTTAGTCAGTCTCTTAAAGGCTCAAATCCAGTTCCCTTTCCTCAGTCCTCTCCTCCCTGACCTTTATGAAGCTTACATTTTGCTGGCCTCCTCCTCTTCCTCCTCCTCCTCCTCCTCTTCCTTCTCTTCCTCCTCCTCCTCCTCCTCCTTCTCCTCCTTCTCCTCCTTCTCCTCCTCCTCTTCCTCCTCCTTCTCCTCCTTCTCCTCCTCCTCTTCCTCCTCCTCCTCTATTAGTGACTGTGGATCTGCTCTCCCCCTACTTGTCTGACTGCCCCTTCTCTGTGTCTTTTAGATCACTGTCTCCCCCCCACCCAATGTTCCCCAGTCTTTCCCTGCTAACACAGAATTACTTGATCTCAGAACTGGAAGTGCCCTCAGAGGCCATCTTGCCCAACCTACAAGGATCCCCTCGAAACCATACTGGAGAAGTAGCCATCCACCCTGTGCTTGGAGACCCTGGTTACCCATTCCTCCCCTGTCCAAGGTCCTGCCTTGGGACCCACTCATTGATAGGAAACCTTGGGAGACATCACACCTCAGTTGGCTTCTTGGTAACTTCCACTTGTTGCTCCCATTCTCCGGCAAATCCACCTTTGTTTCTTCAAAACTTAAACCCGCCACCTCTCACCTGGACTTAATTGGTCTCCCTCCTTCCAGGCCCTGCCTTCTCTAATCCATGCTTGCCCCAGCTGCCACAAGGTACAAACCTGATCATGTTGCTCAAGAGCTTTCAGGGGCTCCCCATTGCCCACAAGATCGCTTCAAGCTACCTTTCTAGGCTTATCGTGCTTTACTCCCCAATTACAAATTCTCTGTTCCATCCCAATGTTGACGTGGCGCTCCATATCCTGCCCATGAATTCATCTATAAAAGCTGGATTGATTGATTTATTCGATCTAGGTCACCCTGGCCACTTTAAGTAACTGATAGAGCCTGATATTTAACCAGATGAAACCGATCAGTCATAGGTTTAAACTGAGCTCCAAAAGCCCTTAGAATTGGAAGCCACTGAACAGGAAGTTTTTGGATTGGATGAGAAAATTTGGCCATGTCTTAAGGGTCACCTAGTCACTGTCAAGCAAGTTGAGAATGGGGTCATTCTGGAGCTGGAGCAAGGGCAACATATGGCTCAACTCCTGAAAAGGATGTGTTTGGGGGGAAAGAAGCCTTTCACTTGGTCTCCCCATGGCACCTACCTCCCGCTTTGGCTGGGGGAAGACTTGCAAACTTCTAAGGCTTAGGAAGAGTTGGACTTTCCCATCGAGTCCCAACATCTTTATCAAAGCAGCAGCAACTGGTGGAAGCATCTGAATCTAGAGCCGGAACGACCAACAGATCGTTGTTGAAAAAGACCACGACATCGGGGAGGTGCCGCCATGACATCCAAGGGAATTGGATTTAAGAGAGGGAGGGCTGGGAAAAGTCACCAGCCTCATTTTCTCCTCCAGAGTCATTTGGGGCCAGTGGCTAGATGTAGATCAGGACAACTGGAGATGGCCTTGGATAGAGTGTTGAACTTAAAGTCAGGAAGAACTGAATTCAAATCCTTCCTCAGATACTTACTAGGTTCTCCACATCTTGGTTTACTCACATGTG
>JAJPUD010021588.1:9030-22825 GCA_023553655.1 Myrmecobius fasciatus | reverse complement strand
TATCCTTCACAAAGAGCCAGGAGTACCAGCATCACTCATCGCCCTCCATGAGCGAGTGCCCTTCACAAAGAACCAGGAGTACCAGCATCACTCATCGCCCTCCATGAGCGAATGCCCTTCACAAAGAGCCAGGAGTGCCAACACGACTCATCGCCCTCCATGAGCAAGTGCCCTTCACAAAGAACCAGGAGTACCAATATCACTCATCTCCCTCCATGAGCGAATGCCCTTCACAAAGAACTAGGAGTACCAATATCACTCATCTCCCTCCATGAGTGAGTGCCCTTCACAAAGAGCCAGGAGTACCAGCATCACTCATCACCCTCCATGAGCGAATGCCCTTCACAAAGAGCCAGGAGTGCCAGCACGACTCATCGCCCTCCATGAGCGAGTGCCCTTCACAAAGAGCCACTTTACAAAGGTCTTCAGGCAGTTCAGACTCAGTGGCACTCAATGTTTCTCCTGACTCCAGGCACACGGCACCTTCAGGCCTCCCACATTTGGGTGTGAAGGGCGCACTACTGATCCCCCAAGTGGCCAGGTCTCTGCCCTCAGGGAGTTATTCTCTAAGGAGGGAGTGGGGGTGGATGGATGATTTGTACAAAGGCATGAAAGCAGACCCAAAGAAACCTGGGAGAGAAGGTGGGGGACCAGGACAGATGTCGTGCAGGTGAGCTAAGGCTCAGACAACAGGGGTTCCATGCCGCAGCAGGAAGTAGGTGTGGAGGAGCACCAGCTCCAGGCCCAGAGGTGGAGTATCATGTGTGAGGAAGAGGAAGAAGGCCAGGTAGGAGGACCATAGTGTATGCAGCTGGGACAGATTTGTGCTTGGGACCTGGTGACTTTGGAAAGGTTGAAGGTGGCTGGGTGGGAAAGAGCTTCCCCTGGCTGCTCTTGGTTCCATCCTCTGGAGCCAAGGAGCCCCAGGTAAGCCTCCTTCCCCATGACCACCACCCTTCAGAGGCTTGAGGAGCTGGCATGCCCCTCCCCCCCTCAGAATCTTCCCCAGGCTTCCCTCCCCCCATCCTTGCTCATTGGATCCTAGCTCAAGGGCTCAAGGGACCTCCAAGGCTATGGCATTCAACCCCTTCATTTTAAGATGAGTTAGTACAAGCTCAGAAAGTTCAGAGCACTGAAGGCACTGTTTATTGACTGATCGGACCCAGGCTCAGTGTCCATATCCTAGTGCCGTGGACACACTTTGTCAGACTAGTTAATGCTGACCAGTCTCTGAGCATTTCTTGAGAGCTGAGGGTGAGGCACAGCAGGGTTGGGGAGGGGGATGAGGTGATGGGGCTGTCACCCTGGACAAGTCATGGACATTTTTGGAGACTTAGTTTCCCCTTCTGTGAAATGGGAGTAACAATAGTGTGTACAACCCTTTTCACTAGATTGTCATGAGGTGCCAGTGAGATGATGTGTGTCATCCTCATGTGCCCCATGGCCTCTTGGGTATTGGAAGGAGAAAATGCAATGGCTCTGTGCTTTCATTACCTCTATCATGTCCTGCTTTGTCCACCCTGCACTGTGAAGTCAGCTCCTCTCAGCTGAAAAAAGGAAGCCCGGCTGGAGCAGACAACAGAGTTCACCAAGCGGCCCATGGGATCCAGGCAGGGCTTTGCTGCCTTCCTCAGCACCCCTTCTGCCTCTCAGACTCCACCCAAAATGGCCTCGAGTCATTTCACCTGGAGGCAAAATACAGTGGCAGAGCTAGCCCCCACTGGAATTCCTGGCTCCATGCTGGGGGGCCTTCCTGGGCACATTTGTGACCTTTCCAAGATCATTGAAGGCTCCTTTGTAGCCAAGTGGCAGCATCTGGCATCAGAGAGAGCCAAAGCTGTCTACATGCCCTTTTTCCTCTCCCTCTCTCCTTCCCTCAACAGGCTGGCTGCTAGGTTTTGGTTTTGTTTTGTTTTTTAATCACCTGAAACTACTCTTTCCCCAATTACTACCCCCCCTCTTCTTTTTTAAATTTAAATTTATTATTTATTTTTACATTTTCCTTAAAGATTGAGTTACCAGTTCTCTCCCTCCCTCTCACTTCTCCCCACCCACTGTGAAGACAAGCAAACTGATATCAATTATACATGTGAAATGCAAAATATATTCAATATTAGCCATATGGCAAAAAAAGAAAGAAAAAGAAAGACAGAGAAGATTATAGTTCAGTTTGCACTCAGTTCCTCAATTGTCTCCCTGGAGATGTATAGCCTTCTTTCATCCCGAGTACTTTGTTACTGTCTTGGAGCTTTGCATGAGTCACAGTTGATCATCATGACGACACTGCTGTTACTGAGCACGATGATCTCCCAGTGCTTCTCATTTCACCTTGCATCTGTTCATACAGGTGGTTCTGAAAGCACCCCCCCCCTTGTCATTTCTTATTGCACAACTGTATTCCTTTGCAATCATAGACCGCAATTGTTCAGCCATTCCCCAGCTTAGGCAGCCCCTCAATTTCCAAGTCTTTGCTGCCACAAAAAGAGCCGCTATCGATATTTTTGTACACATAGATGCTTTATTTTTCCTTTGGTCATTTTGGGATATAGACCTAGTCATGATATTGCTGGATCAGACGGTATGCACAGTTTTGTAGCCTTTTGGGTTTAGTTGCAAATTGTTCTCCAGAATGGTTGGCCCAGTTCACAACTCCACCAATAGTGCATTAGAGTGTCTATTTTTCTCTCATCCCTCTCCCCTCCCTCCCAGATTTTATCCTTTCTGATCGTTGTGAAGTAGTATCCCAAAGCTGTTTAATGTGCATTTCTCCAATCCACCCTGATCTCTGCTTCTGTTTTATGGCTGCACACTCATCCCATTCACATTCAAGTTACGAGCTTCAAATGTGTACTTGCTTCCTTCCTGTTTTATCTTTGGGTTCCCTTTTTTTTTACTCTGTCCCTCCCCAACTCTATTTTGCTCCTAACCGCTGCTTCCCTTAATCCATTCTGCCCTTTATCAGCCTCCCTATTTCTCATCCCCTTCCCCTATTGAGTAAGCCACATTTCTATACACAATTGAGTTTGTATGTATCGTCCTCCCTCTTTGAATCAATTCCAGTGAGCGTAGGATCCAAGCATTGATATCACCCACTCTCATTTCCCTCTCCACTATAAAAGTTCTCCCTTGTACATCTCATTAATGCCTTTCCTTTCCCCCTTCTCCTAGTGCATCCCTCTTTCTCACCCCTTCATTTTTTTTGGGGGGGATAGACCATTCCAACACAATCAACTCACATGCTTGACCTCTGTCTATGAAAACTTTTAACTGCCCTAATAATGTTAAAGTTCTTCAAAGTAACAGGTATCACCTTCCCATGCAGGAATGGAAACAGTTAAACTTGACTGAAACCCTTATGCTTTCTCTTTCATGTTTACCTTCTTAAGGTTTTCTCTTAGGTCAAATTTTCTATTCAGTTGTGCACTTTTCATCAGGAAGGTTTGAAAATCTTCTGTTTGTTTCATCAAGCATCCAATTTTCCCGATTATACTGGGTTTTACTGGGGAGGTGATTCTGGGTTGTAATCCTAGCTCCTTTGCCATTTGGGATATCATATTCCAAGCTCCCCAGTCCTTTCATGTAGAAGTTGCTAAATCTTGTGTAATCCTGACTGGTTCCTTAGCATTATTGATCCTTTGGGGTTGTCTTGGATCATTGTCCTGCTGAGAATACAGTTCTTCCTCAAACAATATCATTTTTCCTGTGCACAATGTTCTCTTGGTTTTGTTCACTGGACACTGCATCAGGTCACAGAAGTCTCTCCGTGTTTTTCCTGTGTACAATGTTTTCTTGGTTCTGTTCACTGGACACTGCATCAGGTCACAGAAGTCTCTCCGTGTTTTTCCTGTGTACAATGTTCTCTTGGTTCTGTTCACTGGACACTGCATCAGGTCACAGAAGTCTCTCCATGTTTTTCCTATGTAAAATGTTCTCTTGGTTCTGTTCACTGGACACTGCATCAGGTCATAGAAGTCTCTCTGTGTTTTTCAGAAATCTTCCTTCTTGTCATTTCCCAGAGCACAGTAATATTCCGTCACACTGTCACATGGTGGTCAGCTTCCATGAGCTCATCATCTCTATGCAAATGAGTTCTAGCACAGCGTGTGTGCTGTGTGCATGTGTGTTTGTGTACATGTGAATGTGTACAGGCCTATGTAGTTTTGTGTGTGTATATCAACATGTGTGTATTGTTCCGTGCAGCAGAACAGAACAGACCTGTGTGGTAAGCACTGTATGTATGCAGATATATATACATGTGAATGTGCACTTGTATTTAAACATGTGTGAGCATATTGTGATGTGCTGCATAGCAACATGTTATGTGTATGCTGTGTGCATATACATGTGTGTGCACTCTGTATACACAGACATGTGTGTTGTGCCATGTAGTAGCATGTTGCATGCATGTGTGTTGTGTGCATATATATATATCACCTGCCCACCACATCAGATATATGCTGCCCCTCCTGCCAGCATCGTGACAGTGGGACCCATCGCTCTCCTCTCAGTACTTTAGAGCAGACCCAGACTTGGACCTTCTCCCAGAAGTCCCTGCTGCTTGGCCCCCCTGGCCTAGGCTGGTATTCCAAACTCAAACAGAATGCCCTGGAAATCCCACAGCTCCGGAAGCCAGCTGGAAGCCTGGCACATCCACAGCTGGGGGGGGGCCTTCCTTGGAGGGGCCAGCTTCCCTCCCCCAAGCCAGGTGGGACAGAGTTCCACCAGTAGCCCCACAGCTCAAGGGTACCCCACGCCTCCCAGGCCATAAGACTCTAAACTCAGACATGCTCCAGGAGGAACCAGGCAGGGCAGGAGCTCCCCCCCAGTCCCAAGGCCCTCTTCTTAGCCCTGATCCGTGCCCATGCCAAGCACTCCCACTGGTAGGAGGGGCACCAGGGCTGCCCTCCCCCTGCCAGTGCTGCCACTGTGCCAGCCCTCTCTCATCTGTTCCTTGCCCTTATCAAGTCTGTACTCTTTGCTGGACAGGGTGACTGACCACAGCCGAGGGTGTTTCCCATTCTCATTGCCCTGTGCCAGGCCCTGGCCTTCCCGCTTACGGGGGCTGTTGCCCAACTCCCCCTCCCCTCCCATTCTTTTTCTTGTCTCCATCCTGGGCTTCCTACTTCACATGTTGCCGGATTACCCTCTCCCTTGCCCTCTCCTGCTCAAAGATCTTCACTGGTTCCCTTTGCCCACTGAGGAAAGTGCCAACCTCTGCCCAGCATTGGAGGCCTTCCCAAAGCTGCTGCCACCTTGCCTTTCCAGACCCAGCTCCCATTAGCTCCCCACATGTGTACCTTCACTGGCCTAGCTGGACCAGCCCCCAAACCACCCTGGGCAGTCAGGAGCTCAGCCTAGTGTCTGAAGGCCTGGCATGGCCCTCACTGCTGTCCCTCCCTGCTGCCAAACCCTGACCCTCCCTCGAAACCCCAGCTCCAGTGCCCTCAGGGAGGGTATTCAGCAAGCTCTGCCCCTCGGCTCCTGGGTCTGCCCTCGCGGGCCACAGCAGTGAGCAAGGCCTTCTGGGATGTCCCCAAAGCCTCGGGCTTGGCTCTCACCATTGCTATTATGTCATCCCCTCCTAGACTGTGAGCTCCCCAAGGGTGGGCACTATGCCTGGCACAAGCGCTTACTACATGGGGCATGAACAATGGGGGGGAATGGACCCAGTGTTTGATGGATGGCACCTTCTCCCCTGGACAGGCCTGGAGGGCAATTATTTTGCCAACAAACTACACCAGAGACAGAAGAGGGCCCTGACACTGGGTGAGTGACTCCTGGCCCTGTGACCTCGGCCCAAGACTTCCCAGGGAGGCCAAACTGGGCATCCCCCCAGAGCCTGGCAACTTCCCGGTGCCCTTAGCCCCCAGAGACTCAGAGGAGGCAGCACTGGTGGAGTCCAGAGGGCACTCAGCCCCCACAGACCTGAACCTCAGCCCCTTCACTCCACCTTGGCTTTTAAGGCCTCCTACTTTTAATCCAGCCTTGGGCCTAGCCCTGTCCTGGGCACTTTTTTGGGGGGGATAGACACCCAGAGAAAGTTTCGATCAAACTGTGGAGCCCCTGTGGCCAGGGTCAAAGGTTCTGGGTTCAAATCCCAGCTCCCGTACCTCCTGCCCGTCGCAGCCTCTCTGTGGGCCTGAGTTTCCCATATGGCAGCTGGACGGGATGGCCTCGAGGTTCCACTTGTCCCCCAGGCCTGACATCCCGGGCTTGTTCTTCAAAGGGTGACATTGGGTTCCATGAGGAAGACCCCCGAGCCCACAAAGGCTGAATGGACACCCTGGGGACCCCCACCCCGGCCCTAGTAAGATACTCCTGAGCAGGGCCCTCGCCTGCCTGGAGGAGGTCGAGGCCAGTCCCCTTCCCAGGCCGGGCCACCCCAAAAGCTCCAATTTCTCCGCTGACTTGAGGTTTGCTAAGAGCGTTCCTCACAGCAGCTTAGGCGCAGCCTGGCATGGGAGATGGCATCACCCCCATTTAGCAGAAAGGAGCTCTGGGACTCAGCAGAAGGGAGGGACTTGCCCCACGGCCAGGAAGATGTCTGCACCAGGACTGGGCCAGGGGGCCTCCCCCGACCCCAACTCTGGGGCGCCTCCTGCCTCCCAGAGAAAGGGCTGGGCCAGCATTGGCCCTACCTATCCATGGACACCTCCAGGGCCGTGACTCACTCCTCTTCCTGGTTTCTTTATTCCCAGGCAGGGAGGCAGAGGCTCAGAACACCCCAGGTAAGGCTCAAGGGGAGGGCAAGTCCAGGACTGCCAGAGGGCAGGGTCTGAAGGGCTCCAAACCACTGGCCAGCCCCCTTGTCCTGGGAGAGAGTCAGGACAGAGCCGGCCCTTTGCAGGAGGCCCAACTCCCCCACAAGGAGGGAAGGGTCAGAGTCTTGGGGGAGGCTGGGTGCAGGCCACCCCTGAATTCCTCCCTAGGAAACCCTGTGAGAGGAAGCTGAGAAGGGAAGGAGGGAGGCCAAGAGGGAGGTCAAAAGGGAGGCTGGGCAGAGACCAGGAGGGAGGCCAGGAGAGAGGCCGGGTCATGAGGCCTCAGGGGGAGGGGACTAGGCGGGCACAGTCTCCATGGCTCTGACCTGCTCATTCTGCCCTCCAGGCCTTGGAGCTGCAGGGTCCTTGGCCAGGGAAGAGAAAGAAGACTTGCCTTCCAGTAAGTGAGAACATGGCCCGTGGGGGGGGTAGGGCATTGGGGAGGGGGCCCCAGAAAGGAAGATGGCCCAGAAGAGAACAGCCCTGGCCCCGCACTTCTCCAAGGGCCCCCAACCTTGCCAGGACGGCCAGGACTGACCCAGCTGCTTCCTCCCGGCCCTGGGCCAGCCCGGTTGGCCGCCCTGTGGTCCCTGGCAGGACGGACTCGCCCATTCAGACCGGTGCTGCCAGCCTCTGAGGCCCCCCGTGCAAAAAGGGCTCCGAGTTCAGCTTCTCCCCTGCTCAGAGGAGACATGAGTGTAAAAAGGGCTTAGTCCGGTGCCGGGCACACAGGAGGCACAACCTAAGTGCTTATTCTGTCTCCCCTTTGTGGCCCCGGGCTCCAGGGGGCTGCCCCCCGCCACCTTGGGCCAGGACGGCTTTCGAAGCCCTTCGGTGGATAAATGTCAGGGCCTGGGCTTGGGTTCAAGGATTCCTCTGGCCAGTACAGACCAAAGGCCCCTGACAAGCTCAGCAGCGGCCCCCCCCCAATATGTCTGGGGGTTCTAGTGCTGGGACGGCTGGAGTCCGCAGCGGGGGATGTGGCGTCCGAGGCACCGAACGCCATGTCCAGACACACGCGAGCGTGCGGGCAGATGAGAGCCCCGCTAGGGTGTGTGGTCCCTGCCCCGCTCTGAGGGGCCCCGACCGTCTGGGAGCACCCGCCAAGGCGGGCGGCCAGTGGGAGAGACTGAGCGCCTGGAGAAGGCCCGAAGAAGCCCCCGGCCCGCAAGTGTTTGAGGGGCCGTCGCCCCAAAGATCCAGGGACAGACCCATTCTGGGCCGGCCGCCGAAGTCACAGGGGGCAAACAGCCCAGGAATAGAGGCCGACTTCTTGGGAGGGAGGGAGCTCCCTGTGCCCGCATGTGTTCAAGGAGAAGCAGAGAGTCCCACGCTGTCCCTCCCCTCCCTTCCTGGGCGCCCCATGACCTCTGACCTGCTCTTCCCCCCCTAGCCCTGAACAGAGGCTGGTGCTCCACATGGGGCGGGGGCCACTTCTCCACCTTCGACAATTACCTCTACGATTTTGGGGGGACGTGCAACTACATCTTCGCGGCCGTCTGCGAGGGCGCGTCCCCCGACTTCGACATCCAGCTGCGCAGGGGGCCCGGCAAGAAAATCGCCAGGATCATCATTGAGGCCGGGCCCTCCTGCGTCACCGTGGAGAACTCGGCCATCTCCGTCAAGGACGTCGGGTAAGCTGGCTCTGCGGGGGGAGGGGGGGGCTCTGAGCCGAGGCCCAGCTCCCTGGGGGTCACCAGCCCCGGCGCCCCCTTTCGCCGTGACCATCGGTCACTCCGGGCCCCGGCCCTCAGTTTCCACAATGAGCTCTCACCCCGAAGGCTCACATTCTGTTTGCCTAGCTCGCTTGGCTGGGGGGGGTCGGGGGGGGGGGAGGGAAGCAAAGAAGGGCTGCCGGGCAGAAGCCTGAGGGCTGCTGCCTCCCAGGGTGGTCAGCCTGCCCTACACCAGCAATGGGATCCAGATCGCGCCCTTCGGGCAGAACGTGCGGCTGGTGGCGAAGCTCCTGGAGATGGAGCTGGTGGTCATGTGGAATAACGACGATTACCTCATGGTGAGACCTGGTCGGGCCCGGGACCCCTCCCCCCCCCCCAGGCCTCCAGCTCGGGCGCTCACCACCGGGCTCTCCTCCCCAGGTCATGGTCCAGACGAAGTACATGAAGAAGACCTGCGGGCTGTGCGGGAACTTCGACGGAGACGAAAATAATGAGCTGCAGGGTGAAGATGGTAAGGGGGGCACAGCGCCCAGCCCCCGCCCGCCTCCCCTCCCCCCACGGGCCCATGGGAAGAGGGCTCCTCCAGGAGTGCAGCCAAGGGGAAGCGCCCTGGGAGGGAGGGGGCCCTCGGGAGGGCTCAGGCTAGGGTCGTCCCCCCCACGGGCCAGCCCCAGCGCTCGCCTGCTTTATTCTCCTCCCCTCTTTCTTGGAGTCTCCTGGTTGTGACCCAGCTCCCCAAGGCCAGCTGCCCCCGCCCCCCTTACGCCCTTGGGTCACTCCAGCCCAGCCTGGCATCACTCATTGCCCCCCCGCAAACGGCAGGCGCCAGCCGGGCTCACCCTGGGGTGCTGCCCCGGGCCCGGATCTCCTCCTTCACTCCTGCTTTTTAGAAGCTCCAGAGGCCCCTCATAGAGGAGGCTCTCGGGGCTTGGAACGGCTCAAGGGATCATGGGAGAATGGGCGGGGCCAGGCCTCCTTTCCCTTTCTGCCTTGGCGCTCAGCCCGCTGAGGGTCATTGAGCTCCCAGGGGAGGTGGGCTGAGAAGCTGGCAGTCCAGGGCGCCCAAACCAAGGGGCTGGCCGTGGGCTCTGGTGCCCACACGCTCTGCCCGCTCCCTGCCAGGCAAGTTCCTGGATGCATATGAATACGCCGCCCTGCAGAAGCTGGATGACCCCACGGAGATCTGCGCCTATGAGGAGCTGCCCAGCGCCAACAGAGTGCCCGGGAACTACGTACGAGGCGGGGCTGGCACTGCTCCGGGGGTGGGGGGGGCGGGGAAGGGGACAGCCCCCGTGCCCATGTGCCCCTCCCAGGCTCCCACAAACCCTCACACACTCACCCATACATTTGGATATACACACACCTACACGCTCACACAAACCCTGACACACACACACACTCACCCATACATCACATACATGCTCACACACACACTCATGCACACACACACTCACACACACATGCACACACACTTACACACACACTCATGCACACACTCTCTCACACACATGCACACACACTTACACACACGCACACTCATGCACACACACTCACACACTCTCAAACACACTCTCAAACACACTCATGCACATACACTCACACACACACTCATGCACAGACACACTCATGCACACACACTTACACACACACACTCATGCACATACACACTCTCACACACACACTCTCACACACACACTCATGCACACACACACACTCACACACACATACACACACACACTCACACACACACTCACACACACACACACACACTGGTCCTGATGAGCTGGGAGTGTCCACTTAAGACAAGGGAAGACCTGGGGGCTATGAGCGCTGCTGGAGGGTCTGTCTCCCTTTACCTGAGGTGACACCTCAGGAGGCACAGAAGTAGCCAGCTGTCCGGGAGGGGCTGGGCTATCTCAGGACAGACTGAGCTCCCTATCACTCCAGGGTCTAGGCTGGGCTGTTCACTGATTGGCTACAGCAGAGGGATTGCTGGTGGTGCTGGCCTGGGGGTGACTGGGCCTTCTTCCAGACTCCCCCCACTACAATACTCTTAACGCCCCCCCCCCTCCCATGAATCCCCATATCTCCACGCCGCAAGGAGGCTCCCGGCCGGAGGCTTGGCCCTGACCCGGGAGCGGGTGCCCTGGGGGTGGCCCTGCTCCAGCCTGAGGGACCTCAGACCCTCTGCTTTGTGGTGGCCCTGTTTGCCCACCTGCAGAATGAGAATGTGGCCCCGGGGGGGCCCAGCGCCCTCAGAGAGCTGGGAGAGCCTCACAAGTGTGACCCCTACCTCCCTCCCCTGCACAGACCCAGCTGTGTCTCCAGCTGTTGACCCAGGTGGGCCCCAACTGCAACGTATCCAAGGACGCCTTTGCTGCCCGCTGCCAGCTGGACCTGGAGGCCTGCCCGGAGCCGGCCATGCCCAACTGCAGCTGCCACACGCTGTCCGAGTACTCTCGCCAGTGTTCCATGAGCGGCCAGCAGGTCGCCAACTGGAGGAGGCCCAACTTCTGTTGTGAGTGCCTGACAGGGAGGAGTTAGGGGCTCCCCTGACTTGTTCAATAGACAGCATAGGGGTCCCTAGAAATCTGCCCTACCCCTGGGCCTCCTGGGACTACAGCCTTTCCCCCACCCCTACTCCCAGGGCCACCTAGGATTGCAGATCCAAACTTTCTGGAGAAATGCTGGTCCCCAAAGACATCTCTTCAGTCCCTCGAAAGTGAGCTTGCCAGCTCCTTTTTCTGTCCCAAAGCCGAGGTGGCTTTTCCAGGGAAGCTGCCCAATCCCATTTCCAACTCCATTCAACATCATTAAGTAGTTACTCTGTGCAGGCGTCCTGGGCATGCGAACCCTGCTCCTTTTTAAGGGCAGGCTCAGCCCTAAGGGGGACATAGGACATGTATCCAAAATGGAAAGACTTGAGTTAGGGAAATTAGGATATTGGAGCCGATGTCCCAGGATCATTGAGTCTGATTTCCTCTTTTGACAGAGGAGGAAACTGAGGCCCAACCAGGAGGCTCGGCCACTTGCCAAAGCCCACATAGGAAGTGGCAAGAACAATGAGTAGAATCGAGGTTCTAGGTCTAGTGATCAGGTCTAGTTATCTTTCAGGGACACTAGACTGAATCAAGAAGACAGAACTCAGAGAGGCAATAAACATTGATAAAGCACATACTATGTGCCAGGCCCTGTGCTAAGAGCTGGGGGCACAAAGAAAGGCCAAAAACAAGCCCTTCTTCCAGGAGCTCACAGCTTTAAGGCAGGAAAATGAGATGATGGAGAAAAGGGAAAGGAAACACATGAGGGGGGCAAGAAAGGTTTCTTGGAGAAGGGGGGGCTTTATCTGGGACTCCAAAGGAGCCAGAGTGGGAAATGAGGGGAGACCCCAGGCATGGGGTACACACAGAGAAAATAACTGGAGGTGAGAATGAGGAGGGAGGGCATCCCAGACACTGGACACAGAATGCCCAGAAGTGAGAGATGGAGGAGTTTAAGGGTCAGCCAGGAGCCCAGGGGTTTGGGATCGAGCCTGTGTCAGGCAGGAGGAGAAATTTCCCTAGCCATACAGTCTACAGTCATTTCTCTCTGAAGCTGTTCCCTCGTCCGAGAACAACCACAGTTGTTCCTCCAAGGAAAGCATTTTGTAGACAGACGAGTCAGAGGGAGGATCCCTGAGCTGGGAATCCAGGGGCAGCCAGGCGTTCTGGAACCCGACTCTGCAGCAGAGCCCCAGACAAAGCCTCAGGAGAACCTTCTCCCTATGGAAACCCTCGGGTCCTCGGCTTTCCCCCACTAGGGACTTCCTTTGGATAGGGGCTGCTGGGCCCTGGCCCAAACCTCGTCCCAGTGCTACCTGGGAGCACCTATTGGTCTAGAGCTGAGGGTGAAGTCCCATCTTCTGGGCCTTTCTTACCCATCACCTGGGAGCAGCAAACTGGGTCTGCTGGGTCTAGGGAGGTGGATATCTGCCCAAGGGGGTTATGGTCCAAGTACAAACTCAAAGCAGAAAGGGAGAAGGGGCTGGCATATCTGCTGGGCCCCTCCTCACTGTGGGCATCTCCCGGGCACGTGGCTCTAGCTCTGGAAAAGTGTCCTGCCAACCAGGTGTACAAGGAGTGTGGGACGCCCTGCAGGAAGACGTGCTCCAACCCAGAACACAGTTGCCCCAGCTTCTGTACCTTTGGCTGCTTCTGTCCTGAAGGTAAACTGAGGCCCAAAGCCCCTGAGGGAAACATCGGGAGGGCTGGTGGGAAGAAATAAGAAGATGGCCAGTTGGGGTGTCCCCCCCACATCATCCTGCTATGGAGAAGTAGCCTCCTTGGGGGGAAGGGAGGCTTCCCCCTGTGTCTCAGCCCTCCTCAGAGCAAGGTGAGGGAACACAAAGCCTGAGCGCTCCATCCCCAGCAGGGCTCTCTCTGCAGAACCCCCAAGTGGGCCATGGAGAATCTCCCCCTCCCAGGGTTCCTTTCAGCCTTAAAGTTCACAGCCCCTTCCTGTCACCCCAGGCACGGTGCTCGATGACATCTCCAGGAACCACAGCTGTGTCCCCATTGAGCAGTGTCCTTGCACACTGAACAGAGTCCTCTACGCCCCGGGAGAGGTCATGAAAGCCCCCTGCAGGAGCTGGTAGGTCCCTGAGGAGGGCGAGGCTGGAGGGCCAGGAGGCTGGAGGCAGCCACGGAGTACTGTCCATTTGGGCGGCCGGTCGCAGGGGCAGAACCGCCTGCTGGAGCTCTCCAGGCAGATGCAGGAGGTTCTGGGTCAGGCCTGGGTCGCACTGTCAGCCCCGGAGTCTGGGGAGCACCCGGATGGCCCCATTTGCCCCACCCAATAGGCTTGCTCCCAGGACCCAGGGGTGACCAAGGGGCCCTGGAGGGATCCCAGCGGCCCGGCTCTCCTCCTCGCTGGGAGCCTCGAAAGTCAGCAGTGGGGAGCCCTGCCTCCCTCGACCCCCTCCCCTTCACGCACATGGCCACCTCAGCTTGCCCCCCAGCCCAGAGCGGGGCCCACGTCTCGGCACCGGAGGCTTCTCGGGCCGTCGAGGCCGGACGGAGGCCCCGGCCTCCCCGGGGACGGCTCCCTCACACAGCCCTGTGCTTGACAGTCAGTGCACGGCGGGCCAGTGGCTTTGCTCGGAGCTGCCGTGTCCGGGCAGGTGCTCCCTAGAAGGAGGGTCCTTCGTCACCACTTTTGACTCCCGCCCGTACCGCTTCCACGGGACCTGCACCTACATCCTGGTCAAGGTAGGCCCAGGGCCCCTCTGCCAGGGAGCCCTCCGGCATTGAAGTCGGGGGTCGAGTCACCAAGAAGGGGGCCTGCTGCTCCACAGAATCCCACTCTACGATGGAGAAAACA
>JAJPUD010021587.1:0-22825 GCA_023553655.1 Myrmecobius fasciatus | reverse complement strand
AAAAAAAAAAAAGATACTCCCAGTCCTCAAGAGGTTTACTTACTTACTGAAAGGATGCAATGTATTCATAGAGAAGCAAATACAAATTTTATGCAAAATAAACACTAAGTGATAGGGAAGAAGGAGAAGAAGGTATTAACAATTGAGAGAATGAGGAAAAGTGGTTTGGAGTAGGTGACACAAATCAAGCTTTGAAGGGAGCAAGGGGTTCCAAGAGGCAGAGGTGAGATAG
The DNA here is from genome assembly GCA_023553655.1 of Myrmecobius fasciatus. Classification (NCBI taxonomy): domain Eukaryota; kingdom Metazoa; phylum Chordata; class Mammalia; order Dasyuromorphia; family Myrmecobiidae; genus Myrmecobius; species Myrmecobius fasciatus. Next base: position 22,593 of record JAJPUD010021587.1, on the reverse strand, counting down.
AAAAGTTGTCTTCCTCCCTCTCGCCATTTAATATATTCCTTCTTTCCCTAAAAAGGCTTTCTTCATCTCCACAGGAGTATCACAGAGGCCAGAAGAGATGATTGTTCATCCCACCATAACAGCAGCAGCATGTCTGAGTGGTGGGGGTTGTGTTCAGAGCATCAAAGCTGCTTTTATTAAGGTCATAAGATTACTAGGAGCTGAACTTAATTGTAACTCCAAGCAGAGGCAGACAGAGAAAAAGAAATACTAGCTTGGGTTATTTCTAGAAACCCCACCCCCTAAATTGTCTCCAGTAGGATATCAAAATCTTAAGTGTGACATCATGGTGGAGGGGGGAAGGGCATTTCTTGGCTAGGAAACATCCTGGAAGCCGAAGCACAGAGTCTCCGGAAACAACTACCTTTAGAAATAACCCATTTCAAGCTCTCTTTCTCCCCTCCCATACTACAAACTTTTACCAAACCATCATCCTAATTGTCTCTAGTACCAGCATTTTGAGATTTTTTTTAAAGCAACCACTAAGATTTTAAGATTTCAGTACTTATTTATTCCCCACAAAAGGAAGGGGGAGGAATGAGGAAGGTCAGTCAGAGGAAAAGGGACCTGCAAATATCGTTGGATAACCATTTTGTTTCTCCCACATAATGCGGCCAATTTTTTTGGTAACAGTGTTTGCCTTTATAGGGAATCATCATTGTCCAGGAACAAATGTGGTCTTTTAATGTTATTTGGGGGAACAGCAGGAGTGCAGTCAGTCAGGAAGAGCACAATAGATCACCCAGGCTACTCCAGCCTCGCTGTAGACATGTTAATTAATATATTTCTCTGACACCTAGGTTGATTGAAATAGCAATTAAAGAGTAATTAAAATGTTTACTTCTTGTAGGAATGTCAACTAAGATGTGGAATATAGCAATTACCTATGACGGATTAGAGGAAGATGATGAGGTCTTTGAAGTAATTCTCAACTCCCCTGTGAATGCCGTTCTTGGCACAAAGACAAAAGCCAGAGTGAAAATTTTGGACTCAAAAGGAGGTATTCTTTTGATCCTCATCTTGAAATCAGAGGCAGTCTTGGCTCTGCAGTCCATGGCTTTCAACAGCCAATGTGCTTGATAACGCCTTCAAATCAAAATGCTTAATTTCTTGTCAAGAAAGCAACCTGGGCCTTGGTAGGCCCTTTATCCTGGCACCAACTTCATGCTGTTTTCCTCCTGCTAAGAACTTTCACTGGAGAAAAGCAACAAGTCAGAACCAGGGTTATTGTGTGTGTGTGTGTGTGTGTGTGTGTGTGTGTGTGTGTGTGTGTGTTCTACCCTTTTGCTGTTTCCACAGAAGGGACAAAAAAATATGTCATTGAAAAATCTATCAATAATTATTTTCCCCTAGAGATCACAGAGCTGTAATTATCCTCCTCTGTCAAAGAGATCTCTGAATGCCTAAAACCCCAGCCCATATTAGAGCAGGACTAGGAAAATCATCAGAGGAAGCAGTTGAAGAAAATTACAAACGAAAGATGCAGCTGGCTTGGGAATCCAGGAGCAGCTGGAGAATATTAATGAATTACCTTGGGCCTACTCGAGCCAACTAGGTTCTGTGGCATACATTGCGGAACAGCCCATAGAACCAAATAATCTGAAGCAACATGTCAGCTTTGGTGTTCAAGCCATTTTATTCTCCCTGACAAGCATCTCAATAGATGGCTCACTACATTTCAGAGACTCTCAGTATCTATGATCCTAGGTACCCTTCCATTTGTGCACCCCAATTTTTTACTTCCCTCTATAACTAGTAATTACTGGCAAATGACAAACGTGTAACAATAAAAGTGTCTCTAGCTCTTCTCTCCTTTTAATTCAGAAAAGAAGGGATGAAGAAAGGAAGGAAGGAAGGAAAGAAGATGTACAGAGAGACAGAAAAGAAAGAAAATAAGATGGAAAAGAAAAAAAAGAAGGAAAATCCAACATTGCCCACATTTCTTCCCTAAATTTGTTTCCTTCTTGGGAGGACTTTTATAAACCTGAGAATCCCCACATAAAGCATGAAACACCCTCAACGAAAATATTTTGACCTTAAATGTTCAAATGCTTATTTCCCCAGATATTTGTTTAAAAAAAAAACCTTTCTGAGTTTCAGACAGAAGTAATACCTTTTGGATTTCGTCTTTTTTTGTAACAGTGATTATTGAACCATATATAAATGAATGGTTTTACAGTATTACAAAATCTTTAAGCAATCTCTGTTTCTGTTACACAGTATCAGGGAGGAGTGCCAGTGTTATGCATTTCTTTGAAATGACAATTAGCAGAAAGAGCTACCCAGAAATACTTAATAAAGAGAGATGGAAGTTTTTCCAGATTCTTAGAGGGGTGAAATTAAAGAAGTGAAAACAGCTTTCCTCTATGACTTGAGAAATCATTCTTATTACTCAATAGTCACATTTTCTATGTGCCACAATGCATAGCTCTCCTGTAGAGAAACTAATGGAAAAGGAAGGAGTTACTGGCAAATGACAAAACAGGTAACATCTGGTAGAAAACTCATTCATCCACTTTTCCTGATAAGCTGCTCCATGAGATGAGTTTTCTGCTTATGTAAAATGAACAAAACTGACCATCTGCCATCTTGTGTGCTTTCAGGTCAGTGCCGCCATTCACATTCCTTTGGCCAAAACCAGGATAACTCATCAGGGAAAGGAACATGGCTCCCACTTTCCCCAGGCTCATCATCACCCTCCATTCTTGATGGGATCTATTTGGAAGGAAGACATCCTTCATCTTCCAAAGAAAGTTCAACATCCAGCAAAGGAGACAAACTTCTAGACTTTGACGTAACTGATATTCCCAGGAAAAGACTTAGGACAATAGGAAATGGCAAAGCAGTAAGAACCATGCAATTTAAAAATAACTTGGATAATTCTCTGGGATTTTATCAACAGGATTTTTTTAAAGAACCTAAATATTTGAAATTCCTGAAACAATTAAACAAGTTGTTCTGAATATTATGGGAGTGGTCTTTTAAGGGTCACCTAATAATTCTGTCTTTGGTGTTATGTCATTTCCCAACTTCAGGCTTCAAGTTTTTTCCCTCCCCCTTTCCCCCTGCAATGGTGATTGACTTGCATTTTGTCAATCACTATCATTTACCATTTTTCAAGGCAGAGGTACAATCCATAATCATGAAGCCAGTGGGGCCAAGTTTGTAAGTTTGACTTCTAGGATGATTATATAATACTTTTACTTTGGTCACATAGTGGTCACATAGTCATATTCACATATGTGTATTTATATGCATTCTACAAACTCAATTACAAAATAAATTGTTTCCTTTTTAAGAAATGCAGAGAATTAGCAGATTGTTTATAGATAGAGACCCCCTCTGATTTTTTTTAATTCTGTTAAATTTGGTGGATTTAACATGTCTTTAGATAAGAAAGACATTAATTTCTTTTTACTTTTTTCAAGCCCAAGTAAGATTTAACTTTCAAGTTTTTCCTAGTTGTATAATGGGAAGAGTACTACATTTGAAGGCAGAGGGTCTGGGCTCAAACCCATTCTGACACTAAATGTATGATCTTAAGCAAGTCAGTTACTTCCTGTGGACCTCAGTTACATCATCTTTCAAATAAGACAGCTGGACTATCTAACCTTTGATGCCCCCTATTATTCTAATGCTCTGATAATAGTTATTGTCCTAACTAACTATTATATGCCATTGGAAACAAAAATCTAATCTTATTTTACTATCTGTTCTTTTCAGGTTCGTCCATCATCTGTTTTTAGAAATGGAACAGATATCATTTTTAGAGTAAGAATTCTCTGAAACAATTATTCCATTCTATACTTGGTTATATGTCATATGTGATGATATGAATATACTTAGGAGTAGAAAATATACTTAGGAGTGCAATGATCATGCATTTTCCTTTGAAGATTTTTTTATTTTAGTTTTATCTTGTAGTGTTCAGTACTCAGAATTTTTAAATGACTATTTTTTTTGTTTTTAACCAAATAAAAAGTAGCTTCTTTTTTGTCTTGTCTTAATTTTGTTGTTTCTGTTTTGATATTAAGTATCATGGTATGGTTGCTCTAAGAGCAGAGGAGGACAGATCTACAATAAACATGGAGAAGGCCAGAGTGTCTGTCATTAAACAGAGATCACAACAGAAAAACAGGAAAATAGAACCGCCACAGGCAGATAAGATGGAACAAATGCCCTATTTACACTCTCCCAACCAGGTAGGAATCATTTGTGACTTTCCATTAAGTTTTCAACAAACTATTTGTCAAGTCATTGACACCTGCAAGTTTCCAGACTGGTTCCAAGATTGGGGTAATTTGTTTAGTATAAAGGCATACAACCTAGACAAGGAGGATCGATGCTTTATGGTCTTTTAAAGTAACGGTTTTAAGAGTTAAGTCCATTCTTACCTTCTTTTGTCATCATAGGAGAATTTACCGTCTTTTCCAAAGAACTGCACATTAGCATTAAAGGGACTCTTTCATTTTGAGGAAAGCTTACAAAAATTGTATCACTGCAATGGAACTTCATGGAATCCTTGGAGTCCAAAAAACAAGGTGGGATGCATAAATTTAGCTAAAAAATGTTCTTGCTTATATCTGCTTTAGAGGCCTGTATTTGAGCGTGGTGGGTGGGGAGGGCAGGAAAGGACATTAATATGATAAACAATATCAACATTTAGTGTCAAAGATTATGTGACCATTCATTCATTTAACAAACATTCATTAAAAACTCACCATATGCCAAGCACTGTGTTAGGCACTGGGGAAGACATGAAGGTTAAATGAAGTATAATTCCTGCCCTCCTGGTACTTAGTGAAAGAATAAAATGCAAATACAATTATAAAGCACACTCGTACATGAACAGTATGTCCCATTCAGAACAAATGTTCCCATAATCTCATTGTCCTAGCAGGTTTTTGAAGAAAGTTGTGTGCAGGATGTAACATTTGAGTTTTACTCTGTATAATAGGTAGAAATTAATCAGATTTTTAAAAGGAGACCATGTATTCAAATGGGAAAAATATTTTTTTCCAAAACATTTTTCAGTAATTCACTCATTAATTGATTAAAAATACATTTAAGCTTTTATATTGGTGATGAAAACCAGAGGAGAAAAGCTATAACCTGTAAGAAACTATCAAATTAGATGTTGTTTTTGCAGAAACCCACTCTTTCTAAAAGTGAAGAATTAGCATGCTGTCTGCTATTTAAATAAATAAATGAGCAGGGGGCTTTCCTCCTGCAGGTAATGACTGGAAAGGGCATGACTGTGTGAACATTGACCACTTCATTTCAGGAAGGGAATGAAAGAACCTGTCCCACTGGATGGAGCCATCAAAACAACCACTGCTACTCCTTGATTACAGAGCAAAAGGTCACCTGGAATGCAGCTGCTCGAACTTGCAGGGAACAGTAAGAGATCCTCTTGTTTTTTATTTTTATTAGGTTGTGAGATCTCTGTTTTCTTTCACAACCTGACTTTAATGAAATTTTATGTATAACTTCACATGTGGTTTCTTAATTGTGGGTGGGTGGGATGAAGCAGAGGACCTAGAACTCAAAAATCTTAAAAAAAACAATTATAAAAAAATCATCTAAAATGTAACTAGGGAAAATAATAAATGATTTTTTAAAAAAGAGATCCTCTTTTACATTTTCACTTAGAATTCTTTATTCAGTTTTCCTTTTATGTATCATTTATGTGCTGATATGTGTGATGGATTTTTTTGGGGGGGTAATGGGTACAAATGGATGGAGGTCATAACCTTCCTTTTGCTCTGAGGATTTCTGAATTCCCTCCTGTAGATCAAAGGCCTCTGATGACCTGAGAATTGATTGGGTGTGATCTAACCCTCAGGTTCATGTATTCAGCTACCAGTTCTTGCCTTTCTTGGCAGCCCCTTCTCTCTGGCAACCTTTTTTCCTTACCACTCTTGGCAAGTGGGGACAGAAGGAGATTTTTCTAGGTCATCAGTCTTACAGACTCCTGTTTTACTAGATGGAACTCAAGGCAATTTGATTTGAAAATGACATCAGATGATAAATGAAAGACTTGTAGTATCAAGCTTGTGGCAATGCAGAAAGCTGCTATTACTGAAATAAGAATGAAATAAGAACATCATAAAGAGCTCTGACTAGTCTGCTAGGTGATAACTCTGATGATTCCTAGTATGACCCCCAGTGAGTTTCTTTATCTGTGAAATAAGGGGGTTGAAGTCAGTGGCTCCTAGGGAACTTTTCAGTTCTAGATAAATAATTCTATGACCCTCAGATGATGGATTTTTTAAGTTTAAGAAATGCAAAATCGTTTCAGTGCCATTGAGAACTTTCTGTGAAAGGATCTTTCCTTAGCCCTTTCTGATATTCTGTGCCATGGAGAGTAATCCTGGGTTCTGGAAGGTTTTATAAATAAAAAGCAAACCCTGGATTATTTGCATAGCAACTCCTAAAGGATTGTGATCTGCACCAGTAAAGGGAGTGCTCACACCTCCAAAACCACAGATCTTTGGAAGAATGAAGTGTTATTGGCTCTCTTGTCCACTCCTGACACTCTGAGAACAGGGTCAGTGGAATGCAGCCAGACCCTCATCCTATTAACTGTGACTTCTGGGAATGATTGGGTAGAATGAACAGACTTGTCCCTCATTAAATTTTCTTTCATGTCCTACCTATCAGCCAAACCCCAGCAAAAGGAGGCTTAGGCTTCTAAACTGCCTTGTTACTGCCAAGGAGGTAGATTGAAGTGAACCCAAAAAATGTTTAAAATATATATCCTTCTGGCACTTGTTGCTAAAAGAGGAATAAAATATTAATTTTATTTTTTCCATTTATAAACAGGCAGGAAACGTGTCATAACTCTTTTTCCTCACCTCATCAAACTCAATGGACCATTTTCTCTGAAAATCAGAAAACTGCCTTAAATTTTCTAGAAGAGTCCCTTTCTACTTTGCTGGTCTTTTACACCTCCCTTCTCTCCTTGTAGTCTGTGAAGGAGCGACACTGGTTTCCTTGCTTTTCCTTGCACATGACACTCTTATCTCTCATCTCCACACTTAACGCTGGCTATCTCCCTTCAATTGTGGGGGGCATTCTCCTTATTCCTCTTTTTTTCCTGGCTTCCTTGGGTTCTTTCAAGACAACCAAAATCCCACTTTCTGCCAGGAGCCTTCCCTCTGACAGTAGGGTTGTTGTGAGATTCAAAGAAGAAAATATTTGTAAAAAGCACTAAATGCATAGTGGGTGCTGTTCAAATGCCTATTGCCCCTTCCCCTTTCCTCTGAGATTACTCTAATTTATCCAGGGTTTGTCTACTCCAGCCACTCCAATTTATTCTATGCTTGTTTGCACATAGTTGTTTGCATGCTATCTCCCCCAACAGACTGTGAGCTGCTCAAGAGCAGGGGTTACTTTTTTGCCCTTTATATGTCCTTAGCATTTAGCACAATATATAGCACATAGTGAAATCAAGGAAGAATTCTTGGGGTAAATGGCAGTTACTTATGATTTCTCTCCTCTAGGTTTACTCTTTCCCCCCATTTCTGGCTATGGAAATACTGCTCAAGGCCTACATAAGGCCCAAGAAGTTTTCCTACACAAAAACTTAATATAGATTATACTTAAATATTATACTATGAGTATATATATGCATTTATATGTTTATATATAGATATATGTACATCTATCTGTCTTATTTATCTACCTTCCCCTTGCCCCCAGAACTTATTGTTAAATGTTTATCAGCAAAATCTTACTTAGAAAAGTTGTGATTTTTATTTGTTCAAAGAATATTTATGCTTAACCCACAGGTCCTTGAAATATTGAACAAAGTTATGAAATAATTTTCTCAATTGCCCTGCTAACCTAATTATATCCTGAGGATTGGAAAGACCATCTGTCAACTTCATTGTAACAAAATTTGTATATAAGAAGCTAGATGTCAGAGTGGATAAATAGATTATTGGACTTGGAGTAAGAAATACCTGATTTTAAATCCTGTGACCTTGGGTAAACTAACTTGCTTCAGGTTTCAGAATCTTTATCTGTGAAATGAAGATATTAGACTATATAACTTCTAAGATCCCTTCCAACTAGAAATATAGAATATTACAACTGTCTTTTTTAGATAGTAGAGTATATCTATCTCAAGACACTGAGTTTTTAAGTACAAGAATGCATTTCTTCTCAGTTTCTTTGTCATAAGATGTGGGTACCTGGACAGCCTTGTCTTGAGAAGCCATGTGATGTAATGCTCAGTTTCAGAAAATGAGAAGCCCAATTTTAATCTTTGACCCTAATCAGTTTGTTAATTCAATTCAACCCTTGACTTTTACTATATTTTCCCCCCACTTCAGTTTCTTAACATATGCTTATATCAGATGGGAAGGATACTAGAATCAGAATTCTGAATTTGGAATTCCTTGGATTTATATACTGTAATCTTATCTGGTCATTTCCTATAAGCCTATCCTGGGACTAGAGTTAATCTGATTATCAACAACCCATCATCTACAAAATCACTTTTTTTTTAAACAAATAACTGCTTTGCTATCTAGAGAGCAATAGATAGATAATAGTTTTCTATTATCTTTAAATAATAGCTATTAACATACTGTGACTTCAGGTTTGGTTTTGATTGACATGTCAAAACATCATTCATTCTAACAGCATGAGTTGTTCCTCCACCAATGCATATTGCAACCTCTCTATGCCTTAGTGTCAGACAGTCATTGAGAGGTACCAAAGCCAACATAATTTATTTTTACTTTGTGGCTAAGGCAATGATGAGTTTCCTTGGTTCATTATGTGGCAAGGTATGGGGAACTTTTCTGAACCTAGGCTGATCCTCCCGCCAGAAACTCACAATCCATTCATGGACCTTTCTTGAAATCATTCCAACTTGGCAGCATGTGCTGGATCATGCCTTCCATGACCATAGCAATCAGTAATCTGTGCTTGCCTCCAAATTTAAAAAAATTTGGGCTTGCAAGTTCAGAGCATTGTAGTTCTTTTACAAGTGAAACGAACCTTCAAAGGCATCTTTCAATGTCCTCGTTTTTATAACTCAGGAAATTGCAACCCAGAGAGGTATACTTAAGTGAAGGCTTGTGATTTTTTTCTGCACTTAATAAGTAGGCCTCATGGAACAAATCATCATCATCATCATCATCATTGGAGTAATAACTTGCATTGACATTTTTTCTTGCTTAGATACTATAATGTAGAAACCTTGCATATGCAGAAATGTCTAAAATGATGTTTTTATCTGGGTCTATGTTTATACACTGAAACTCAAAGAGAAGAAAGTCCCTCAAGATGGTGATGTCCTTCAGATTAGTGATGACATTGTATTGACTGCATCAAATCCTGGAATATTGTGGGACTTCCTCAGGGAGATCCATTGAAACTCAAAAGCTCAGTTAATGATCCATTGAAGAAAATGAAAGAAAAATGCCCAAAGTACAAACTGCAGTAGTCAGTTGTATAGCTAGTCCATTAAGTTAATTTATCATTACATGTATCTTGGACAGGTACTATAGAGACATCAAATTTGTCTAAGAAATGATTAGAATGAAGAGAGTGAACTGAATTGCATTTAATTGTATATTGTGCTTTTAGTGAATTGTACAGGATGAATAGTTATGAATCTGTGTCAGAAGAGGAAATGTAATATCACTGATATCATGGTCCATTGAAATAAACACAAAGTAGTACCTGATTTCTGCAGAATCTAAAGAATTCAACAATATCTCCTACTTAGGACACAGAGAGGACCAGAAAACAAATTTAAGAAAAAAAGCTTTGGAGCAGCCTACATAGGAATTATAAAGTCCCTATTAACAAACTCATACATTTTATTTATAGGAAAATGCCCTTTTTCTGGACTTTTATGCCTTCACTTTAGATACAATTCTAGTAAATATATACTGACTTCCAATCCGGAAGTAGATTAGAAGAGCAAATTAAAAGAGTGATACCATACACAATTTCAAGAAATGACATCATATATATTGACAGGAAGGATGTACTAAAACTACAAAAAAAATTTAAAGAATATAACTATCTACTGCGAGGTTTTTAACTGAGATCCAAAGATCCCTAGGGTTCTCAGAAATTAGATGGAGAAAAAAAATTTAATAGCTTTTCATTTTTCCAAATACATGTAAAGATAGTTTTCAGTATACACTTTTGTAAAACCTTATGTTCCAAATTTTTCTTCTCCGTTCCCCTCCCCTTCCATAGACAGCGAGCAAATCAATATGGGTTAATTGTGCTATTTTTCTAAACATATTTCCATATTTGTCATGCTGTGCAAGAAAAATCAGATCAAAAGGAGAAAAAAACACAAGAAAAAAAAAACCAAGCACTTTGATCCACATTCAGTTTCCATAGTTCTCTCTCTGGATGTGGCTGGCTCTTTCCATCACATGTGTATTGGAGATGCCTTTAATCACCTCATTGTTGAAAAGAATCAAGTGATGAGGGGAAATTTCATTTTTATTTCATATAATTGGCTTCCTTTTAATTCTATGAATTTTATTTTATATATTTAAAAACATTCTAAGAAAAGGTCTATAGACTACACCAGACTGCCAAAGGGGTCCGTGACATAAAAAAAGACTAAGAACTCCTGATCTAGAGGTATTTAGAGTAGTGGTAAAGAGACCTAAACACTTTGCTAGTCTGATGTCATTTCTGTATTACACAATAGTTAAATAATTAATGTTTACAAAAATGAACTTGATTCATTGAAAAAAAGTTAAAATACATTAATATTACTCTGTTTAAGAAACAGACATGTCTAATATATTTTCAAAAGGCTACCATCCAAAATGGTTAAATTAAAAATATTTTGGCACTTAAGTAGGTATATCCTCAGTTCTTCAAAATTATTCCTTAGCCTGGAGATCCAGATAGCTGAGGTTTTATGTGGAAATGAGGACTTGTAATCTCAAACAGAAAATAAAGGTTTGTTTTGGGGCTTTGTTTATATGGGATCAGTGGCACTGGATATTTGACAGTTATTCAACTAATGTGATACTGTATATACATAGTAAAATTGCACATTTAGAGCTCAAAGAGATTTTCTTTTCAGTAAGGATAGTGGGAGAGGAATCTTAAAAGTTTGGTCTGGTTGTGAAATTGATCAGACTAATTGAACAATGGCCAATTCACCATTTCAGTTTCCTGATGAATTTCTTAGATAAGTAGTATTGTCTTACCTTTAAATAATTAATGTAACCATATAGTTTCCGGTTTCTGATTTTCTAGAGATTTTAAAAGAATCTGTTGAACAGCCATTTTGTTTTTAAAGGCACAGATTCAATAATGAAATGTATTAAATGTGAGGATCTCTTTCCTGTCACCATCACAGCTGGAAAGAATATTCAATATTAAAACACCTGGAAAGAGCTTTGAATTGATTTTTTTTCTATCACTTTCACTCACATATTCCATGTTAACAGAAATATGTCTTTTCCCTAAGAAATGTTGACTATTTGGTTCTGATTCTTTCATTTCCTTTTGTTTGAATCTAGACATCAAGCAAACCTAGCAAGTGTGTTTACAAAACAGCATATGCAATGGTTATGGGACTTTAGTGGAAGAAAGTCGTTTTGGATAGGTAAGTATCCATGGGTTCTTTTGAAATGGTATAACTGTATTAAGTGCTGAAATATAATATTATGTTTTAATAAGTAGAGAAGGAAAAAGACACCATTGACAAACTTATGTAATTTGTAGCTTACAACTAGCTCGTTTCTTCCTCCTGATCAAAAAAGTAGAATAATTGTTTTTATTAAATTCTTTGGGAAAAAGTATGATCTCCACAGAACAAAAGACATAAACATTTCCCTTATGACATTTACTAATTGGGGAAGTGGAAAGGCTACTGGAACTTAATGGCAAAGGCATCATCCAGGATGAGAAACCTGAAAGGAATGATCAAGAAGGAAGTGTGATGACCCTGGATTTCTGCCAGTTCTGCCACTAACATACTATGTTATCTGGGATAAGGCATTATGATTTTCTGGGGCTTGGTTTCCTCTCACATAAAATGATCTCTAAGGACCAAGGCTCTTCTTCTGGTTCTACGGAACTTCAAAAGACCCTTTTAATGCTAAAATTCTCCATGTACTTATACAATTCTCCATGTACAAGGACAAAGTTCAAAAACTGAGAAATTCTCATGTCTATGAAAGTGAAAATTTAGTAAATCAAAAGGGTCTCCTGCCTCTCAATTTTAGTAACCATAGTCAAAATATCTCTAGTGGTATGAGGTTTATAAAATGCTTCCTTTACAACTCAATTGGATATTTAATGCAAATACTATTACCTGTATTTTACTGAAGTGGAAGCACAGACTTCCAAAGGTAAAGGAAATTTTTCATGGTCACAGAACCAATAAGTGGAAGAACTGGGGCTTGAATCCAAAATTTGGGGGACAGTCAGGATGAGAAAACAATTCAAGGTATAAACAAAAAGATATTACATATCACTTTTCATTTGAAATATAAAGCCAAGACTACCATTCATAGGTAAAATGGAAGAAAACCAAACATGAATTGTATGTGCTATATGCAATGAAGAAAATGTTTTTAATAGAATATAAGAAGTACCTTTTGTCTGTATTTCAGGCCTCAACACTCTTTTGCTCATAATCCATATAAGTAAACTTAGGACAATAGTCTAGAAAAGCATCTGTTCCAAAAAGAATAAACAAATTTGACATATTTCTTTGTTTTGTATTAGGCTTGAATGATCAAGAGAATGCTGGCCATTGGGAATGGGATGGAGGTGAACCTGTAACCTTCACAAACTGGAGGAGAGGACCTCCCCCACATTTAAGAAAGAGAAAGAACTGTGTTTTGGTGAAAAAAAGAGGAAAGTGGCAAGCTAAAGACTGCAAGAAGGATAAAGCTCACAACTATGTATGTGCCAGGAAACTATAAACATAAGTGACATTGGAGACATCCACCAGAGCTCCCTCACAAACTGGTTCTTTTTCATGTATAATTTGCAGTGTTTGTGAATTTATATGTTTAAAAAGTCAATGGCCAAGATTTACATAAATTTATTTCCTATGTACTGAAATATTTATGTAAAAATGAATTGTGTCTGCAAAGTTTGGTCAATAGTTTCCTTCTTAATTTACCCCCATCTTCCTCAAGAAAAAACCCAACAATTTTGAACCTTATCTTGTACCTATATCCCTCACACCCCATCCAAACAAAAAATCAAAATCTTATAAGATGTAGAATTTTGTTTATTTAAGGGGAAACTATCCCATCCTTTAGTCTGTTCTGGATCCTTACCCTCATGCTGCCTGGCTTATGGTTTCATTGCCCATCTTAGAAAAGGCCACTATGAAACCTGTGTTGCAAGTTTCTTCTAATGGATCTCTCTCTATACCAATTCAGCCCAAGTAAAAAAACATTTATACCAACCAGATAAAAATTGAAAAGCAAGGAGAGAATTGGATCCTTTTATCACCAGTAAGGGTGAGAGTGGGGGTCAATAGGTTAAAAAAGTGGTAGTCCTCAGAGTAATGAGTAATAGTTGAAAAGAGAGATTATAAATGGATGAGTCATGGTGTATGTGTTTCTCTGGAAAATCAGTTATTTTGACCCTGGATGTGAGCTCAGATAAGAAAATGGTGTCAATGGGCTAGTCTTTGTAGGACTGTGCATCATGTATTAACCAAACATCAGTTTTCTGAAAGGAGGGTTAGTTTTGGTTCATTCCAAGGTAATGGTTTGGTTTCCCTATGCAGAGCTATAATGAAATTGAACCCATATAAACTTCTCTTTTTTTGATATTTGTGCCAATGATCAAAAATACACATGGTCTTTGAATAGACAAAAAGGCTGTTTCCTCAAAAATAAATAGATGACCATACGGTTGGTCAAAGATCCCTCTTGAACGCAATACTCTTGTAGAACAAATTGCCGCTTACCCATGATCTCTGAAGGAACCTTGATGCAATGATAAATCCAGAATGTTTGGACCTTGTTCTAGACATGCTATTAGACAGGATTTATGAATGTTTTGGCAGCTATCTACATGTAGGTACTATAACCTCAAAGTGAAACATGTCAATGATGATAGACTAAATGGAATTCTTAGCAAGCTATTTTTTTCTATTCTCAACATTCTAAAAGAAATCTCAAATCATGAAAATTTTATTCCAAAACCAATTTGCCTCTAAAATGTCTTTTTTCTTTTTATCTTTTCATGATTACTACAAAATATGTGATTTGCTTCAGTAGTATAATTTTGATATCAAATTTTTTTAAACCTAAATTTAAATCATACTATAACGTAAATTTTGTAAGAGCAATGCATCAGTTAAACTGACAATGCTTAGATCAGGCCCAAGCCTTATTTGTGTCCATAGAAATATCATTTTGACGACTAGAAATTTTGCACTGTTTTCATAATTAGCCAAAAGATACCAGATTCTCTAGTCTAACTCGTAGACAATTCTCTAGCTCAACTCTCTTGACCAATATTCATCTGACACAATGGTATTAATCTTAGCTGTTATAAGAAAAAGAATCTGGTCAAACTTGGATCTGATAAGCACCATTCCCTGGTCTACCATCTTCTGATATATGAGGAATAATGACTGTGAACTAAAGAATATTAGAAGTAAGGATTTTTTTTATGTAAAGGGCCAAGTAGTTGGAAGGACTATATACACATAAAGAAAAGTGAATGTTCAGTGTGAAAATCTCTTTGCATCTCTACCCTAGAATTCATGAGCTATTTACTTGGAATTAAAGAATTATTATTAGGAAAGAATTTAGAAAATAAGGTACAAACTATATGAATAGTCAACAAGGTCTCTTTGTTAAATTTCTATTGCACATATCTCAAGTGGTTATTTTAAAAGATATTTAATTAAATTGTGAATATTTTCAAAATGATACAACATGCTGGTTTTTAATAATATCCATAAAAAAGTAGAACAATTTTGAAAAATTGAAATTCTTTCTGTGCCTGTTAAGCTTTTTAGATACCAGTCATTTAATTTAGTGATCACAAAAATATTTTCATTCCTTGTTTAAAAATATTTAAATTCAATTAATTCAAACCCAGCAAACAAAAAAGAAATCTCAGTGTAAGGTCATAGATTTAGACCTGGAAAGGATTTCAGGAACCATCTAGTCCATGCTGCTCATTTTGTGATAAGGAAAGAGAGTTCAAGTAATTTTCCAAAAGCATCCAGAGAGTAGAAGGGCTAAAATGGGATAAGATTTGGAAGAAAAGGGACAACTGAGGGTAGCTCATAATTCATTTATTCCTCAGAATGGGCTTGAAATAGGGAGAAGGTAGGAATTCCTTATGAAATATGTTCTATTAACTATCATAGTAGCCACTCTCAGCTTGGGGAAATCTTGAGGGAAAGAAGGAAGAGTAGTAAAAAGAGTAGAATAGAGTATTAAGAAGGAAAAGAGGAAAAAAGAGCAATGTGGCAGCTACTAGAGTATCCAGGGGAAGTTGTAGGAGAAGTTAACAGATAATTCAGACTTGAACTTGAATTAAAACTCTCTTTGAAAAACCTTTCCAATTCTAAACACTGCCTCATGAAAAATAAAAATGGATTTTATCATTGTGTCAACCAGAAAAGCAATGTTGACAGAGTGGTTAGAGAACTGGCCTTGGAACTGGGGAGACCTGACTTCTAGTCTGGCCTCTGACTTAGTCACTGGCTATGTGTCACACAAGTTACTTAACTTCTCAATACTCTTGTCTCAGGTTCTAATTTGCAATGATTCTGATGTGGATTGTAAAGGGAGTTTCCTTATGCAAGAATTCCCAATGCCAATGAAATCATAGATCCAGGCCCTTTCACTATCCTGTTTCTACAGAGAGGGAGGGAGGTTTGTAATTTTTAGAGATCTTTACTAATTTTGGAAAAACAACAACAGCAACAACACATTTTGGTTAAAAATGGACTTAGAAATACTTAATAATCACTGCTTTCACAAGGGTGCTGGAAAGGAATGAATTTATTTACATTTCTCTTCGTTTACATTTTTTAATACAACAAAGAAGGCAATGGGTTTACTTTCATGGATAATGGTTCTGGATAACTGAAATCACAGATTGGTGCTAATTCTATTTCTGTAATAAAGTAGCATGCTGTGTGTACTACATTTACTGTTATACCAAAGCTAATAAAATTTATGTAATTAATGGTTATGGCCGATATACTTCCTTTGACTTTTCATATTAATGTTTTTTCTGCAACCACATATGTTAAGACAGAAGAGCTTCTATCCCTAATGACCCCATTTAGGACTCAATGTATAAGGAGCACAGCATATTCTTTAGTCATTTTTTGTTTGTTTGTTTGTTTGTTTGTTTGTTTTTTCTATTTGATGCAAATATGATATGGTTGTAGAGTACCATAATACCAAGTACTGAATACTTAAGGGAAAGTGAACTGGATTCTCAGACCTCACTTTCCCCAAACTATCTGTCTAAACTGAAAAAAAAGCATTGTACCTCTTTCTTCCACCAGACTTTTTGCCATTGCCACTACCATTTTCCACCATTTTCCTCTTTCCTTAAGGAATTGAGAAATTGGTTTCAGTTTCTCAAGGAATTAAATAGCAATGGCAGCAGTACCAGATCTCAAATATTTTTTGTTTCATGGGGCTGGTGGGCAACTAAGTCTTTTAAATTGTAGGTTCTCTGTAGTCCACAAGCTGAAATGTTTTCAAACAAGTTTGGAGGGCATTGAAAAGATAGTGAAGAAATTGATGACCACTCCATATGAGAATTGGTTCAAGGAACTAGAAGAGTTTAGCCTGAAGAAGAGAAGATTAAAGTAAAACTAATTATTATTTTAACTATTTGGAGGGCTATCATGTCTAAGAGAAATAAATCTTTTTTTCAACTTCAAGGGATAATAGAAGTTGCAGAGATACAGGTTTCAAAAGGATAAGAGGAAAAAAAAATCCGAATAATCGTTGTTTTCAGTTGTGGCCAGCTCCTCATGACCCTATTTGAGATTTTCTTGGCAAAGATACTGGAGTAATTTATGATTTCCTTTTCCAACTCATTTTACAGATGAGAAAACTTAGGCAAACAGGGTGAAGTGGCTTGCTTAAAGTCAAACAGCTAGTGTCTGAGGTCAGATTGGAACTCATTAAGATGAGTTTTCCTGATTCCAGACCTGGTACTCTATCCACTGGACCACCTAGCTGCCCTCCTAATAGTTAAGGTAGTGCAAACTGTGGGACAGAATGCATTAGAAGGAAATGAGGTCTTAGTACTGGCAGCTGAAAGAGCAGCTGTCATCCATATAGCAGAAAGAATTATTACTTTAATTTCGGTTTGTCTAGATAATATCAGAGTTTCCTTCTAACACTAAAATGTCATGATTCTATAATTGTAATTTATCATTCATTCAATTCAATTCATTCAATAAGTATCTATTGATCATCTTTAGTCCTTTGCTACGTATTAGAATATTTCCAGACTTACAAAGATGAACCATTCCATTCAACAAATATTTGGTAAGTTCCTACTATGTGTAAGGAACTAAGGGATGCACAGACAAAAGTAAGAGACTCTTCCTTCATGCAACTTATTTTCTACTGAGAAAATACAACACATACACAGGATGCAAGTATACATATACAACAATCTCAAGAAGCTCTAGTGCCAATTGGAACTGTCTAAAAAGGCTTCTCACATGAGGTGGTGACCAGGCTGTATTTTCAAAAGCACTAGGGATTCTAAGAGGCAAAGATGAGGATGGAGTATATTGCAGACATAGCATGGAGCTGGAAGGTGGTATATGTTGTAATTGCAGTTTCTGGTTAGAAAGTCAGGACAGCTGAGTTTTAATCCAAGTCTGACCACAAATTAGCTTACATGTCCTAAATAATAATGATAATAATAAATGATGTCACGCATAAGGCTTTACCATTTGCACAGTGCTTTCTACAAATTATTTAATAATTTGCGTAAGTCACAACTTCTCTAGCCTGAGTTTTCTCATCTGTAAAATATGAAATGCTATATCTCAAGTCCTTTCCAAATGTATGATTCCATGACTTTAGAACAGGAAATGAATATGGTAGCTTCATAGCTTCCACAGACCTTACTTTTTATTCTCAAAGTATGTGTTTTATGGATCTTATACTCAGTTTAGCAATAAAACTTAGTCTATTTTAATAAGACAGAAAGGAATAATATTCAACCAACACTTTCTGTACAGGGCTTGTGATAGTAACATTTTCCCAAACCATGTAATAAGCTTTTATTGTCTCTTTGGTTTCAGAATCAATTAACCAATGCCCAGACAGTACCTACTATATGCCAGACACTGGGCAAGATGATGAAGGAAAAAGAAAAAGAACAGTCACTACTAATATGACTTCTCTTTCTGTCAAGAAGAGGCAGCATGTACATATATAAGTATATATATATATGATAAACATATTCAAAAATATCAAAGAAATACAAGACAGTTGAATATAAGGGGAAAAGCATCAGCTAATTGCTAATTAGCATTAGCAGTTGGAGAAATTAGGAAAGTTTTGTGTAAAAGGTAGTACTTAGAGTGCCTCTTGAGAGAGGTTAAGAGGGAATTAATTCTAAATAGTCTCTAAGCATTTATTAAGCACTTATTATTTTTTTCAGGAACTATGCTACGTATCAGCATTAAAAAAAAAAGACACAAATATAGTCCAGCTTTTCCTGGGAGAACAAGGGAGACAACATGCAAATAAATAGGTACATACTAAGTATGTATATGCAGAATAGATAGAAGGTTGATCTCATAGGGAAAGGTATTAGCAGATGAGAAGACTGGGAAGATAAAATCTGAGCTGAGACTTAAAGAAAATTAGGGAAACTAAGAAGTGAATATGAGTGAGAGCATTCCAAACATCGTGTTCACTACAAAGTCATGGAAACAGGAGATATTTCCTGTATGTACAGGGCAAAAATCAGGCCACTGGAACACAGAGAGGAGTAAAGTCCCCTTCTCTCCTGACACTGCTAATACCCATGACTTGTGTAACTGGTCAAGTCACTAATTTCTTTCACCACTTCCTCATCTGTAAAACAAGGAGGTTCAATTAGAAGGTCTCCAAGATCCTTTCTAACTCCCAAGCTTTGATCCTTTGATCCTATCAGCCTATAATTGTACATATTGGTCATTGCTGTGTTGGACCCTGTATTAGCCGTATTTCTCTTGCCACACTAAGACATGCTCACTCTATGGTTCTAGATAAATCATTTAAACTCTTCAATCCAGAGGCAACTCTTTGAGACAAGAGGTGATAGAGGAGTTGTCAGTCTACATTGGAAGAAGGGGTTTCTTTTCAAGGGAGCTCTCTATGCCAGTAAAATCATAGATCCAATTTTTATCCTTCTAAGTAATAGGACAGGTTAAGCAAGTGAATGTGGAAGGAAGGAAGAATATGAGAGGGAGATTACAGTTCAGACATGCTTTATTCCATATTATTGCCCTCTGCCCACTCTCCACACTCATTTCTGTCTCCTTTTAATATTCTCAAATTTGTCTGATTCTAGGCTTTCACTCAATTCTTTCCTATATCTGGAAGGTCCTAACTCTCTGTTGTCTACTCACAAAATTTTGAAAGACCACTAGATTAAAGCTAGAGACCACGGGTTCCAATTCTGGATCTGACATTGTTGTAGCTACTTAACATAGGATAAATAATTTAACTTCTTTGAACTTCAGTTCACTCACTTGTTAAATAAAGGGATTGGACTAAAAACACTTGAAGATTTCTTTTGGTTGTATAACTATGATATTATAACCTATAAACCCAACTAAAATAATACCTCATCCAGGATGTTTTTTCTTATCATCACCAGTCCTTATGATGTTTTCTCTCAGACCCCAGATGTCACTTAACTGAGATTACAAAAAAACCTTCTGTCAAAATCAAAGAAGCTCAAAGTTGGAAGGATACTCAAGAAAGCAGCTAGATGATACAGTGGGTAGCATGGTAGACATAGGTTCAGAAAGAGCTGAGTTCAAATTCAAATTCAAATTTTACTAGCTGTGTGATAATGGGCAATTCTGTCTCAGTTTCTCATCTCTACAATAGACAATGATAGTATCTGTCTCCCAAGGGTGTTATGAGGCTGAAAAAAAGAGATTTGTAAATCTTATAAATGCCAGTTATTTTACTTCACTACAATGCATTTATCTTGTGATATTATATTCCCTGACTTGTCTATACACTCTACCTGGGCTAAACTTTGTTTTTCCCTAGTGCTTAAAAGTGTTCTGTACAGAATAAACATTTAATAAGTGTGTTGAATATACAATTGAACAAATGAATGAATGAAAGACTTTGAATGACTGAAGAGAATCTTCAAGATAGATATACCAAGAGGGAACTGTGATCAGTATTGAGGAAAATGTTTTCCTCACCTGGAGATTTCATGCCCATATGACCCACTGGGATCTGTTTGTAGTAATTCTCAGCAAATGGAAGCTTTCTTAGAGTTTTACATTTATACCAAACTGATCCAATCTTCCCCAAATCTGGCAGCAGGTTCACTAACCTTATAGAAATTCTGGGCCAGTTTTCAGATTTACAGAACAAGCCAAAGTTAACTGGAAAGTTTTGCTTTGCTTTCAGATTTCCTTCAGTGTTTTTCACAGCTTGTCTCCTACCACATTATTTTTTCAATTCTACACCTTAAGTGAAGGAAATGTATATTATGTTAATATTTATATTATAGACACTTTAATAATATTTCATTTATGCATGAGCATTGCCAAGATAGTCAAGCCAACTTTTTATTTATAAAGTTGAAGATATAAATCTGAATGAAAATGCTTCATAAAATGACATATTAATATTTTTTACTTAGCTCATTGAATTGTTATGAGAGTTCACAATATTATTTCCCTAGCATCTTTTGAGTGCTTTGGAGAAAGGCTTATCAAGGTAAATACAAAGGATCATTATTTCTAGCTGTTCCATATTACTTCCTTGCCCTCCCCCATCTGCCCTCTATTTTGGCATATTTTCCTTACATTCTGTCCTGCATTTGGCCCTGAGTCAGTTGAAAGCTGTGCAAGTTGTTCTCTCATTCCCATCTGAATTTTAGTTTAGCTGTGGAACTGTTTTCCATGTGCTCTTAATCATTTGTCCATGTGTTACAAGATTAAAGGGACAATGCATTTTGTTTGAGCAGGCTTCCTTGTACATGCAGGGGCCTGGAAAAGTAGTGGAGGTCTGTGGGTGTCCAGTGGGAAAGCCATGTATAGATAGGTGCCCTTGAACTCATGACAGCTGAGAACACTGCACTTTCATTGGAGAAGTGACAGGAAAATAGTTTTCTAGTTACAAAAAGCTATTGTCTCATTACCTTACATTTCAAAAGATAGTACTATTTGGCAGGATGCTACCAGTATGGTGATATTCATAGATTTAAGTGGGAGAATGTTATTAAGTTCAGAAATGGAGCCTCTTAATATTTAAATAATTCAATTCAATGGGTATTTATTAACTACCTATTATAGACAAAGTACTATCCTAGACAATGAAATAAATTTTATATCTATCAATTTCAATATCTAATAATACGCATTTATATCTTTCCATCTTTCTATTTATCTATCATCTATCTATCTGTCTGTCTGTCTACCTATTTATCAAATTCATATTTATCTTTTAAAATCCAACACAAGTGCTACTTTTCTCAGAAACTTTCTCTGATCTTATAGTCAATAGAAATTTACCCTTTGAACCTCATTGTTTAAGTGTCTCTCATGAACTTATATATTATTTTTAATCCTACTGTGTATTTATAATATTCCCCCACCAAATTGTAAGCTCCATGAGAGAATAAAATATATCTTACCTAAATTTTGTATTTATTTCCATCATCCAGAACAATACTTTGTCCAGTGATTATTTAATAAATGTAAGTTGGATTGAATTGGAAACTAAAGCAACTAAAGCATAGTCCCTGCTGTAAAGAGAAGTTATAATCTAATGGGAAATTATTCTGAGACCTCATTAGATAAATAATAACTCAATTTTAAAATAGAATGCACACTCTTTGATCTACTATTGCTAACTGATACTACTAGTGATACAACCATTAAGCCTGTATCCCAGAGAGGTCTAAGAAAAAAGAAGAAGCCCTTTGTGTATGACAATATTTAAACCAGCTCTTTTTGTGGTGCCAGGTTTGGATACTGAGAGAGTGCTCATCAATTATGGAATAGCTGAACAAATTATGATATGTGAATGTGATTAGATATTATTGTTCTGTAAGAAATGATAAAGGGATAGTTTCAGAAAAACCTGGGAAGAATTATATGAACTAATATAGATCAAAATAATCAGTAACAAGAGAACGATATATACAATAACAATATTTTAAAGATAAAAACACTTTGAAATATTAGGAACTCTATTCAACACAATGTCCACCCAAAATTCCAGAGGAGTCATGAGTTCCTGATGGGTCCATACCTATTGGATTCACCGGACACCACACAGGAGTTATGATGAAGATATAATATACGTGTGTGTGTATGTATATATATAT
>JAJPUD010021586.1:0-22826 GCA_023553655.1 Myrmecobius fasciatus | reverse complement strand
GCTCCAGCCCAAGCTCTTCTGGCTGCCTCACCCCTTCCCACTCCCCCGGGGGGGGCATTTTCCCTGGCTGCCCCCCCATTTCCTAGATTCCCTGGCATCTTAAAAAAGTACTTACACATGTGTGGGTGTGTGTATTTTACACACACATGTAGACATAGCACACAGTTTTACACACAGAGACATAAATGTCACACACAGACATTATTCACACACGTGCACACACCAACACACACACACACAAGAAAGGTCAAATCCAGCTCCCACACCTGCTAGCTGGGTCTCAAGTCATTCAGTGATTCCCTCAGTTTCCTCAGCTGTAAAATGGGGATCATAACAGCCCCCCCCCCTTCTCCCAGGGCTGGGGTGAGGGTTGCATGAGGTCATACATGTAGAAGCACTCTGGCACACAGTAGGGCCCTTCTACACGATGCCCTTTCCCTGTCAGTCTCAAGTACTACAGCCCATGTTCCCGACTGAGGCAGCCGGGGAGTGCAGTGCATAGGTAAGGAAGAGCTGAGTTCAAATTCAACCTTAGCCGCTCACCAGCTGTGTGAGCCCGGGCCAGTCATTGAGCTCTTTTGACTTCAGTTTCCTTCTTTGTAGAAGGGGGACTTCAGCGAGTGACCAGCCTTGTACAGGGGCTCCGGCAGGCTCCTAGGAGCCTTTATTCCCCCTTGCGCCTTCCCTTTAGCCCATTTTTATCTGCGGTTATGTTAGCCAGGAGGCTTCTGGAGGGCAAGTGCCCTCTCACAGTGCCTGGCACACAGTAGGTGCTTTTGACTTGACGTGGATAGTCCTGCCAGGGCTTGATAAAGAACTGTCATTGGCACATAGCAGCCAGAGGGCATCGTGGGCCGGAAGAACCAGGATGGGCTGCCCAGGGGCTCAGTTCCGGCCTTTGTTTTGGGCCTGGAAGACTCCACGGAGAGCGACCGTGTCCTTCAGAGCGAAAACCTGCCCCTGACACTAACTAGCCAGTTCATTAACTTTACTGGGCCTCAGTTTCCCCACGTTAAGGATGCAATTGGGAGGGTGGCCAGTATCTGAAGCCTCTTGCAAATGTATTTATCGTCATGGGTGAGGTATCAGCAGGGATGGGCGACAGGGAAGTCTGAAGGCGGGAGACTTTTGCCCCCCCTTCTGTTTGGTCCCAGATGGCAGAAACCAGGACCAGTGGGGGGAAGGTGCCAAGGAAGAACTTCCTGAGGGGTGCCCTAGGGTGAAAGAGTCGCTGGGGGGGGGTTTCAGACAGAAGCAGGCCAACCCCACCTCAGGTGGTCACGGGGCCGGCTCCTGCTCCCTGTGAGGGGACTTGTTTCGGGGAGGGCCCCCTCCCAGGTTCCCAGGGTCTCGCTTGGCTGGGAAGGCGGCGCTTTCTTAGGCGCCGAGCCGAGGAGCGTCCGGGAGGGCCGGAGATGTGGGGCTGCCGCCCTCTCGGCTCCTTGGGGAGCCTGCGGAGGCCCAGTGGGGCTCAAGCGCCTCTCCCCGTGGGGCCGAGCCTCCCCCGCTCCCGATCGGGCTCCCGGCCCAGGATGAGCCACGGCTCCGGCCATCCCCGGAACGGCCAAGCTTCTCGAGTTCAAGTCCCGCCGTGGGCACCGAGTGGGCCAGCCCCTCCCCCCTCTGCCCTCAATTTCCCCCGTTCCACGGGGATAGTTAGGCCGGAATCACCAGCGCGGAGGGCCCGAGGGCCGGTCTCACGGGGCCCTCAAAGCTGGCCGAGGGGCTTCCATAGCACCAAGCCATTCCCTAGCTCTAGAACCTTCCTAGGAATCAAAGGCAAGCTCCAGGCGTGCCCCCCTTTAAAGAGGGGGCCCTTTGCAGTGCTCACTGGCTCTCCTTCCCACCATCAGATGCCCCTCCCCCCCCCAGCTCTCTATGCCCGGGCCGGACCCCGGAACTGCTGCCGCCCGCGGCTCCTCCTCAGCCATGGTTTCCAGCGCCCCGCGGGCTCCTTCCCCGAGGCCCCCAGCGGGGCGGCCCTGCCGGGCTTCCTTCTGCCCTTCGGCCTTTTCGGCCGGAGCCTGCCTTGTGCCGGGCTCCCTTGGGGCGCTCGCTCTCCCCACCCCAGCCCGCCGCAGCTCCGTAACTGCCCTGCAGGGGCCGCTCTCCTCGCCCCATTTCTCTTTCCGATCTGGGGCGCTGGCGCCCACATGCAGAGAAAGGCGCCCCCTGGCGAGCGCTGGACCGTTGGGATCCCATTCCCGCCCGGCCCGGGCTTGCGGGCCCGCCGTCCTCCCTCAGCCTTGAAGGGCGCTCACTGCCCGTGGGGCTCGCCCAGCACACGGCGGGCGGTCTCTCCCCCCCCCCCCCGGGCCGCACGCGGCTCCCCGAGGCGGCGACGCCTCCAACCCAGGCGCTTTCTCTGGGTTTTCAACGTGAGTGCCGGCCGAGCTGGAGTTTTAAAGCCCCCCCCATCCACACCCCCCACCCCCACACAGGTACCCCCCAGGTATCCCCCCCCCCCAGACACGGAGGCTCTGCGGTTTTCTAACTTTATTTAGACACACTGAACGACTGCCGGGGGGGGGGGGGGGCCGGGCGCCCGTGGGCATCGCTTCCCGCCACTGCGCACTGACGGTCCGACCCCGACGCCCTTCCGGTGACCCCCGTCCTGAACGCTTTAAGGCACTGAGGTCCGTCCTGGCCACTTGCCGGCCGCTGCCCCACCAAGGCTCTCGCGAGGCCTTCCTGAGCCAGGGCGCCAAGCTCCGGCCCGCGCGTCCCCTGCGCGGTGGCAGCTCCGTGGGCTCCTAACAGTTGCAGGTCAGCAGAACCGCCCCCCCACGCCCACGCAGGGCGGGAGTGAGTGCGCCAGGAGCACGCGCAGTTCCAGTGGACTCCCGCCCCGCTCCCCCTGAGATCCGAGTGGGCGCTCCCTCCTCCAGAAGGAGCGCCCGCCCATGCCCCGGGCATCCTGCCAATGCCGAGGGAGGGGCCAAACTGCCAGGCAGGGCGGGGTCAGTCAGCCAGCAAAGCAGCCCCCTCCACATCCCCAGGAAGTCGGACGTTGGCGGAGGATGCAGACCCCCCCAGGGAGCTGGGAGAGGGGGGTTTGGGGGCGTCCGCTGCTCCCCTGACGGTTTCTGGGGGGACGGAAGGAAGGGCAAGCCATGCTGCAGGCGCAGGACAGGACTGGAGGGATGAAGCCCGAGAGCCTGCGCCGGTGGGGCTCCCTGCAGAGGAGGGAGGGGCCCGGGCCCATCTGGGGGGCTTAACTCCCGTTTCTTTCTCCGACTTCATCGCTCCCGCTTAGTGCAGACACACAGAAAGGGGCCGGCCGGGAGCCTGGCCACCGGCTCCCTTGGAACTCCGGACAGAAGCCGGTCTCTGACAGAGGGGGAGACCCTGAGGCAGAGGGACCCCACAGGGAGCTTCGGTCAGCCCTAGGCTCTGGCCCGAGGAGGCGGGGAGGCCCAGGGCCAGAACAGGAAGCATCTACAATTTCTAACAGTCACCTGTAGGAAGCGCGGGACGTCCATCCGCATCCCGCTGCCCCCGGCTAGCGGCCAGCTGGCGCTGCCCGAGGGCCCGACCCGCCACGGCTCCGGGCACTTTCTCTAGGGGCCGGCGCTGGGGCTAGGACAGGCCCTGGAGAGCGGTGTGAGGGGCCTGGCGCCTCTGGATGACCACGGTGTTCTGCAGGTCGGCCTCCTCCAGCGTGAGGGCCTCGTCCAGCAGCCTGAGGCCGGGAAGAGCAGTGACCAGCGAGAAGGGCCGACTCCTCTGGGGGCCTTCGTATTTCCTGATGAAGTCCCGGACGTGGCTCACCCTGGGCGAGGGAGGAGGCAGAGTGACCCAGCGTGCCCCTCTCCCCGGGGCCCCTGGCCGGGCTAGCTCGGCTTCCCCTTCCCCAGGACAAAGGCCCCCCCATTGCTCAGGCCCTCGCCCCACCGCCCCCAAGTTCTTCCCCTTCCTTCTCCCCGAGAGCAGCAGGTGGGTCCCACTTTGTCTCTGTAGGGCACTGCCAGCACAGTGCTGGGCCCACAATAGGGGCTTTAAATATGAAACTAAGAGGAGCTGCTTCCCTACTCTGGGCTAAAAAAGCACTTGGTGCTTCTGAACCTGGTGACCACCCTGGCTGCTTGTGTTCGGGGGCTTCCCGTGGGCCCTGAGTGCCAGGCCCTGGTGCCGGAAAGGCGGCTGGCTGCTCTCCGCTCTGTGCATGGTGCCCTCTGGCCCTGCGCCAGTCACAGACTCCTGTCCAGTGGCACAGCGCACCTGCTCCTGCCCTTCTCCTCCGGCTGGCAGGAGGGGAGGGAGCCGCCCAAGGTGCCACTGTGTCCTGGGGGGGGGGGCTGCTGTTTCTTCTCTGGGAGTGTGGGCCCCCTGGGCAACGAGGCGAGTGTGTTTCTGAAGGACGAGTGCCAGGTTTGTCCGCTGGAGCCGCGTTGCGACTTCTGACCCTTCCTGCTTTCCCCTTGCCCCCGGGGGGTTCTCGAGCAGTGAGGTTCTCCAGGCTTTCTCATTTCCAGTCGGTGTGGCACTGAGGAAGAATGCCGCCTTTCCCCGGCGGAGGAGGTGGCGCCGTCTCTATCCGGGCCCGCGCGTCACAGGCCGCGTCTGGGGGACAATCCCTGTTGTCCACGTTTGAGGGTTCTCCTTCGGGCTCTTCTTCCCGGTTCCCATCGCGCTGCAGCCGCTTTTTGACTGGCGTTTCTGTGCCTTCCCACCTTCTTAGTGCGGGGTGGGGCATTTACCTCTGGGCCTTGGGGAGCGTCCCCCCTTTCTTGTGGTTCCGGACAGGGGAGGCTACTGAGCGTCGTCCCTCCGCTCTGAGCCGCGACCACCTGTCCCATTAAGGAAGGACGACGGCAGCACTTGTCCAGAGCTTTGTCTGATAATGTCAGCAGGTGAGGGTGGCCATTATGGTCATGGGGGCTGAGGCAGTTGCTATGGAAACAGCTTGAATGCTGCTGCTGATTGGCTGGAAAGGCCACTCCCTCCCCCCCCCCCCCCAGTGACTGGCCTGAGCCCACTGAGGGGGCCCTCTCCTGAGCTCTGCCTTCCTCCTTCAGAGGGTGATGGCGGTGCGCCCCAACATCTGGCCAGCGACTGAGAGCTCCTTGCCAGCGGCCGCCCCTTTTGGGGCCGGAGAGTTCTCTCTCAGGCCAAGCTGAGGAAATGGGGGTCAGCGGCCGGAGCCCTGGCCCGGCCACCCACCTGTGAGACACGTTGAATCTCTGCACGAGCCTCTTCCCGTCGGCGAGCCAGATCTGGATGCTGGTGATGGGCTCCAAGGGGTTCAGGGGGACGGAGGCCAGAGTCTTCGGGTGCCCGGAGTCCCCACTGCCGACCCTGGACACGATTCTGGGGGTAGCGCTATGGGAGAAGAGGAAAGCTCAAGCCCAGAACTCTGGGGGCCCCCGGGGAGCGGGGGGCTGGGGAGGCCGCAGGCACCCACCCCCATGCCCTGGGGGAAAAGCCGGTGGGTGATGTCCCGGGGCGGCTGGGCAGGCGCGGAGCCCAGCGCCCCCTGGTTTCAAGCCTAAGGGGGCTCCCTGCCTACCTTCCCAGCCGGTGGCCCAGGCCCGAGAAGGGCTGGAAGGCCGGCTTCTTGGACACGTACACCTCCTTCTTCTTGTCCTCCACCTTCACGTCCACCTCTTCCTTATCAAACATGCCTTGCAGCTCCGAGGGCAGCTCCCTTGGGAAGAGCACAAATCAGGAGCGAAAACCAGACCGGGGCCAGCCCTGGGGCCTCCGGGGCAGGGAGGGCACGCGGGAAAATCATGGCAGGAGCTGGGAAGGGCAGCACCTCCCACAGGAGAGGCTCAAATGCCAGCTCCAGGAAGTCCTGGCGTGCCAGGATGCCCAGAGGGCACCGGGAGCAAGCTGGCGAGGACTCCTGGTCTCCTTCCACCTCTGCTGACCGCCCACTGGGATGTTCTCTCTCCCTGGCTTCCTTTATGTCCCCCCCCAAGTCTCCCTCCTACAGGAAGCCTTCCCCAGCCCCTCATTATCTCCCGGCTCCCAGGCTGGAGCTGGCTTTGTACATATTCGTTTGCATGGGCAGCCCCCACTAGACTGGAAGCTCCTTGAGGGCGGGGTGCTGCGGTGCCCCCCACCAATTGCCTCAGGAAGGACAGATCTCCCCATTCAGCTGGCATTTTAGGGGAGACTGGAGCCACTCAGGGTGGGACAGCCCTCCGGGCATCCAGAGACAGGTGCCCATCACCACCCCAGAGGCCCTGGGTTCTAATCTCCACTCTACTGGCTGCCAGCCCCAGACCGCAGAGATCTCTGTAGTATGGCTAAGGAGGGAGGAGGGGAAAGGGATCCACAGCCAGGACCCCTGCCCTTCTCTGGGCCCCCCCAAATAGATCTCGAGGTTCCTTCACCCTTTATACTCTGGGCAAGACTTCCTTTGTTTCCAGGGAGGGATGCAGCCGTGACCTCGGGGCCTCCCCTTACCCCAAGGGACTCTGGGGCAGCGGATCACTAACAAAAGGCCCCCCGACCCCCATCTTCAGATGCTTGGGCGCAGCCACCAGCCAGGGACGCTTCATCCTGGCCACTTACCCCTTTCTGATGGCGTTCAGGAACTGCTGGCTGGCCCCGTCCCTGTAACTGCGGAACTCATCGTTCACAGTGAAGCCATTCTTCCAGAGCTTAATGCTCACGTCAGCCTGCAAGAGCCCACAAGGGAAACCGAGCTCAGGCCTGCCAGCCCCCAGGGTTACCTGTTGGTGAGATGCACCCCGAAGGAACCAGCAGGGCTCACCTCAGCACCCGGACATTCTGCCGGGAAGCACCTCCCTGGAAACAGCCTCCCCCCCCCAGGCAAAGTGACTCCCCTGATGCCCCAAGAACTGCCCTCAGCTCGGGGAGGGCAGAGATCTGACAAGCCTCACACGCGGGGCCCAAAGCTGGGCAATCCCAGCAGCCACATGGCACGATTCACACCTGGGCAAGCTGCCCCCACATGCGTCGAGGCGGGCATTTCACTCTGGACCTCAAGCCTCAGCGTGCCCCTGGGTAATAAGGGCTAACCTAGGGCATCTGCTCCTTCAAGCCCTCTCTAGGAGACGCGTCCCAACTGATCCATCCTCCCGTGGTCTGGCCCAACCTCCTGGATGCCCTTCCCCAAAGGGAGGGGAGATGACCAAACTGTTCTCGTCTGGGGTCCCTTGCTTCCCTTGGTGGGGAGCTGCTCTCGTCTGGGGTCCCCTGCCTCCCTCGGTGGGGAGCCACTCTCATTTGGGGTTCCCTGCCTCCCTTGGTGGGGAGCTGCTCCAGCCCCCACAACTTCATGCAAAAATCCCATTTCATCCTTCGGAAACTAAGTTTCGGAGGCCAGATGTGAGACTTTATCCCAGTCAACTGCTTAGATTTGGCCGAAAGGCTCGGACCAGGAACTCGATACCCACTTGTCTCCTGTCGGCAGAGGGCAAGCATTCGGTGCCAACCTTCTGGGCTTCCTCCAAGAGGCTCTCAAAGAAAAGCTCACAGTTTTTGGCCTGGCTGCTATGGAGGGTCTGACCTTCCGCTCCAGAGTCACAAACCCTACGGAACAAAGGAAGGAACTGAGCTGGGACGACGGTGCCCAGGGTACCCAGAGGAGGGGGAGCACAAGGGCTCGTGGGCAGACCAGGGTCCCCCCAGCTCTCACAGTGGCTGTCATTCACCCTAGTTCTTCATTGCCACGGCTCATCTCCAGATGCTCCACCACGGGTGGTTCGGATGGCTTTGCCAACCCATCTGGGTCACCTGGCAGGACCTCCTAGCCCTCCCCCACCCACTGAATCCGGAGCGGGCAACAGATGACTTCTCAAGGTCTGAGGGGCAGAATGGCAGCTGTGAGGTCTGCAGGTCCCTGGGTCCTCAGGGCAGGAGGGCTCAAGAGGGACAGAGATGGGGCAGGGAACACAAGTCCCTGGCGCTGCTTAGTGACACTGGTTCTCTACACTGAGTGTCTCTTTTCTGTACGAAAGACCCCAGCCCCCTCAGCACCCCGGTCAGCAGCCCCACAGGACTGTGTTCATGTTCCCCCCAACAGCCCCTTCAGCACCCTGGTCAGCTTCCCCAAAACAGGGATATGCCACGATTCCCCTCCTAACAGTCCTCTGGTTAGCACGTCTACAGCAGGGATGAGGCCATGATTCCCCTCCCCAATAACTATCTCAGCACCCCCATACGACTATGGCCATGATTCCCCTCCTAACAAACCTCTCAGCACCCCCACAGGACCATGGCCATGATTCCCCCCCAATAGCCCTCTCAGGACCTTGGACAGCACCCTCACAGAAGGGATGTGGCCATGATTCCCCTCCTAACAGCCCTCTCAGCACCCCCACAGGACCGAGGCCATGATTCCCCAACAGCCCTCACTCAGCCCCCGGCACCCGAGCCTTTCCATCCCACACCCTGTCTGTTTTGGTGTCCAGCTGTCCAAGTCCCCTCTCCCCCCCATAGCAATAAGCAGGAAGCAGATTTTAGTTACAAATTTAGCTTTTTAGAAGGACTCAGACCCTTGGAACTACTTGGGGAGGGCAGGACCAGCACTCCCGGCCCCAGACGGGGTCCCAGGCTTGGAGGGAGACAGCAGCCTCCCTGGCCACTCCAAGCAGGTTTTGGGTTTCTCCCCTGGAAGGGCTTCTTTGGGCCCCTTCCCAGAATTCATTCAGTGCTCCCCCTGGACACGAAGGCCCAGGTCAGCCCCTTTGGCTGCCCCCAATCCACTGACTTTTCTGCAGGGTGGGCCCTGTTTGAGGCAGGGGAGACTCCCTCCAGGCCCAGCAGGCAGAAAAGGGGGCTCTGGTTTGGGCCTCAAGGTGCCTAAGCCCCCTTAAGAGGCTGCTTCTCACTAGCTGTGTGTGGCCCTGGTGGGGGGGCCATCGGGTCACCTGCACTGTGTATAAAGAAGGAGGGCTGAGGAGCGTCCGGGGAAGGGCTTTGAGGGCCCACCCTGAGCCCTGCGTTTCTCCTTTCATGGCACGGGGCGATGGAGGAAGCCACTGGACGGCTGACGCTGATCAGGGCGGAAGGACAGCTGCCCGGCAAACCAGTTTACTGGCCAAAGATCCCCCCGAGGCAGCTGCTGGGGCAGGGGGTAGGGCGCTGGGCCTCAGACACTCCTAGCTGTGTGAGTCTGGGAAAGTCACTTTACCTCTTTCTGCCTCGGTTTTATCAATTGTAAAATGGGGATCATAACAGTGGAGGGCTGATGGGGGGGAGATCATGGCCACATCCCAGCTGTTGGGGTGCTGACCAGGGTGCTGAGATGGCTATTGGGGGGGGATCATGGCCACATCCTTTCTGTGGGGACGCTGACCAGGGTGCTGAGAGGGCTGTTAGGAGGGGAATAATGGCCACGATCCTGTGGGAGTGCTGAGAGGGCTGTTGGGGGGGGGGGGAATCATGACCACATCCCTGCTGTTGGGGTGCTGAGATAGCTATTTGGGGGGGGATCATGGCCACATACTCTGTGGGGACGCTGGGGGCTGAGGGAAGGGGGAGGAGGGAAGCCCGAGCCGGGCCAGCCTTCCTTACTCACCAGTCTTCTCGGAGGCTTTCCAGCTTCTCCACCTCCTTCATCCTGCCGGCCCCAGCTGAAAAGCGAAAGGAGAAGCTACAGGTGGCCGCGTCAACAAGAGCGTCCCCTTCCCCCGGTCATCGGAGCCGCCGTCCATCAGACCGGAACCGTTCCTCCCCCGCGGCCAGAGGTTCTCAGGGAAGAACTGCAGACATTCAGTCACGGCCGAGGGAACGGCCGCCCACTGGCAAAGACCCCACAAGCTTCGGTGATGGCGGAGCGGTGCGCCATACGCTGCTGGTGGGGCTGCTCAGGGACCTGAGGCGCCGGACATGCTGCTCCTCGGGGGACGAGGAGTTCCTCACACACCTCCACAGCTGTCATAGCGCCTTTTAAGAAATAATTAAGAACTGGGAACAAAGTGGAAGCCTCTGGAGTGAAGTTGGACTAAACAGGGGAGGATGCGAATGTGATGGCGGCTGACGAGTGTAACGGTTACGGAGAAACCCAAGGAAGAGCCCTGAACAGATGCAGGGGGAGGCGGCCGAGCTGGTGAACGGCAAGAAAGCGTGCGCCCCAAGTCCAAGGGGGAGCCAGGTGCCCGCCGTAAGTTTTTAATGGTCCATCAGCTCTTTAAATGTTGGGGGAGGGGGGTGAGGAAGAGAAGCCCTTGACAGAATGCGCTTTTATCCCAGGGCAGCCACAGTCCTCCCCCTGCTCCATGGGGAGGGGACCTCCCCTTCTCCCATCCTTTTTTTCATTACAAATGCAGCTCCTGGGGATGGGATGGCTACAAGTGGCAATAAGAGTGACGGGAAACAAAAGCTATCAAAACAAATTTTAAAATGATGCTTTTTTTAAAAAGGGCTGTCCCAGACCTCAGATAGCCCAGGAGCCGGCTGGGTCCGGGTGTCCCTCCCAACGCTGACCTTTCCCACTTGTCATCTCACTCGACAGGCCGCGGCATTTATGCATCAGCCTCCCTGACCCGTTTCCGACCATAAAATCATAATCCTGCCCATTGGGGCTGAGACCTGAAAAGGGAGCAAAACAAAGCAAAGTGCGATGGCTCATTTTCCCTTCCAGGCCCCCCTGCCATGGGGGTACCAGGGACCAGCATCTTAGGAGGAAGGGGAGGGTCCAGAGCAGGACACACAGGGGCTTCTGTCCCCCCTGCATGAGCTAAAGATGGCTGAGCTGAGGCTGAGGGGGACCAAGGCAGGTGGTGGGCAGGGGGACCACCTGGACTTGGGGAGGAGTCAGTCTCTTTAAGTACTCTACACACCCCGGCCCTAAGGAAGAATTCTCAAAAGAATTGGAAGCCATTTGCCTAAGAAAGCTTGCGCAGAACACCAAGAATAAGGAAGACACACAGGAAAGCCAGGTAAGCCCAGCAAAGGGACAAAAAGGGCAAAAGATGGCAGCCCCGCCAGGCACTTTGTCACATTTTAAGTCTGGGCAGCTTTCTCAACTTCCTGATCCCCTCATGTGGCTCCAAATGAGATGTCCCCACCACTCTGGGCTGGACCATCTGCCAGTCACCCCATGTGTCATTTCCCCCCTCGAAGGGAAGGCTCGGATCCCCAGAACTTGGCCCATTTCTTCACTCATTCTGCACCCCCAAGTTTATTTCCAAGAAATTATAATCCAAGAATTAGAAAGAATATAGGTCCATGAGAAGAAAGGAATATTCCTGGGCTCCACACAGCAGTCAGGAAGACAATAAACAATGTCTTAAGTTAATTTAATTAAACTCAATTACTTAAACAAAAAGGAGAAAATCGTGCTCCAGACTGGCCCTGGAAGAGAATAAATTAGGGAATTAAAAAAATAGCCTCTTCAGGGTTTACAAAACATTTTGCAAATCGTATCTCATTATCCTGGGAGTTAGGGGCTATTATCCCCATTCTTGCAGAAGAGGAAACTTGGGCTGAGAGGTTTAATGGCTTGCCCACTGTCACAGCACAAGAGTGACTATGGCCACATCTGAACTCAAGCCGAGGGTTCTAACCACAGCCTCGTCTAGTTATTCGGCCCCCGTGATGTCCCAGCACTGGGAATGCAAATGCAAAAGCGGGACAGGTCCTGCCCTCCAGGACTTCCATCCTTGGTATCATTTCCTGCTTTTCCCTTCTCTGACCCAGAGGTGATCCTTCTCCCCGCAGAGATCTGATGGGTGGCTGGGTCTCCACTTGTATCTAGTCCTAGAGCAGAGCTCTAGAAGGGAGGCAAGAGAGAAGGGCAGGAGCTGGATGGGCCCCAAGAAAGCCCCGTCTGCCAGGCAGGAGCTGGATGGGCCATGAAGCCCGAGCGGGGTCTGCAAAGTGCGCCTTCCTCCCTTCCTTACAGGCTAAAGGGCGCAGAACACGCTGCCACATCCGGTGGCCGGGGTTAGGTTTGAGAATTCCCTTTAAGGCTTTTTGCTCTAAGGACTGGCTCCCTGCGGAAAGGAAGGGCTATATTAAGGAAGGGAGGCCAGAGACAAACAAAGGACTGAGAAGCGAAGATGAAAAGAATCAGATGAAACCGGGCTAATAACAGCATTTACCTTCACAGGACGGGGCGCCGATCAAGTGAGATAAGAAGATGAGAGTTTCCAGCAGGCTGGCTGCTGGAGACCGGTCTTCCCAGCCTGCAAAGGCTGAGGCGGCCAAGGGAAGGAGGGACCGAGGGATGGCGGTGCCGGGGCCAGAAGGTTCTGGGGAGGAGCAGGGAGAGGAGGAAAAGGGGAGGTGGAAGGGTGGGTGAGAGTAAAGCAAGGGGAAGAGGAGGAGGAGGGAGGGGGAAGAGGGAGGAAGACAGCCATCCCAACAAGTAAACTCCCAGGAGTCCACAGGGACGAGCTCCCAGGAGTGTGCATGGCTTCCAGATCTGGTAAATGTCACACACGGGTTCAAAATGCACTTTGGGTGCCTGGGACAGAGAAGGATGTAGAGCGGGTGTGACAGCAGAGATCCACAGGACCCTATGAAGCAGCCACTCCACCCTCCAGGAGGCTACAGGCACCGCCTGGGAGGGTCCCGGGCTCCCTGAGGCTGAAGCGGAGGGCTAAGGGCTAAGTCCTGCTGTCCATGGTGCTGATCCAGCTCCCGGATAATGCCCACCCAGACCAGAGTTTGGATCCCTGAGGGACAGGAGAGGAAGCACAAGTGAGCTTTGGAAAAGGAAAAGAACAAGTCTCCTTACACACTGAAAAGTCATTCTGTCTAATTATAGGATTATATATATGTCTAATTATATAGCCTGTAAAAAAAAAAAAAAAAAGCCCATTCCGCCAAACAATGCACCCGCCTAAGCTTGGCAGGGGAGGGTCCCTCTGGGCGGCCGCTGGGTGATTCAGGGTCTCTCCCCCCCCCCGCCGCTGGCCAGCTCACTAACTTCAGCGAAGGGCGAGACGGGGAGCCCGAGAGTGAGGGCCTGGAAGAGATGAGCTTGGGGAGCGGGAAGGTGCAGAGCCCCACGTGTTTGGAAGGAAGAAGGGCTCAGCCCCCAGAACTCTGCCACTTTCAGGCTGCTCCGGGGCCAGATCCTCCAGCATGCAACCTGGGCCTGTGGGACATGCTTCCCTCCCCATTCTTTAGGCAAAATGTTTAGCGCAGAAGCAGGAAAAGCGGTCTCGGAGGGGGTGAACAAAGAAGGAGGAGGAAGAGGATGAGGGGGAGAAGGATGAAGAGGAGGGGAGGAGGGGGAAAAGGAGGAGCAGCGGGAGGATGGGGTCACCATCTTGGTCTGACTCCTAGCTTCTCCTGAGGACAGAGGGACAGTGCTGGAGCCTTGCAAAATCACTGGCATTTATTCAATTCCTACTCTGAGAGAGGGCACTGAGCTCAAAGGAGCCCCTGCTGGCCTCAGAGGCGGCACCGGGGCCTTAACAAGGACAAGGAGGGTGGCTGAAGCTGTTGGCAGCAGCAGAGCAGCTCACATGGAGCAGCAGAGAGGGCTGCCCCTCACCCTGGGGCCAGGATCCTGCAGAGCCGCCGGGCCAGCTGCCTCTTCCCTGACCCTCCGGACTAGTTATCCCCCTTCTCCAGATCTGGCTTCATGGCTTGCATGATCGCCTAATGGCCCTCCCCCCTTATTTGTGCGTGGTCTTCCCCCCTTAAAATACAGGGAACAGGAGGGCAGGACTGCCTTTCTCTTGGCTCCAGGGAACCAGGGAGGCTCCAACCCTGGCCACAGCAGTAAGAACATCTGCATCCTCCTCTTTGTCTCTATCCTGGAAAAGAGCTGGGCTTTCTTGCTTTGTGAAGATCATAAAATCAGACTCCGAGGCAGAAAAGGCTGTTTGTGCCAGCTGATCCAACTCCCATTGGGCTGCTCTCTGGGGCCACTCAGAACAAAAGGAAACCCTCTTCTACGGGGCGGGCTCTGCCCTTTCACCAAGCCTTTCTTCCTCCAGGCTCAGTCAAAGTCCCGTGGACTTCCCACAAGTTGGACATGGGGGTCAGGTCTCTGCTCTCCTAGGGACCTTCCAGGCGGCCAACTTCTTAACTATCACAGGCTGTTCTGACTATTCCACTGCAGAGGCTAATGGGGCTAGTATCCCCTCTTGGGCTGACCTCCGGCTCCTAGGCTCCCTGGAGAGAGGAAACCCTGAGGCAGGCATCCATTTGCTGGCACTCAAAGGTCAGGAGAACTCAAATCCAATGACCTCGTGGGGACGCGGCCAAGCAAGGGGCGCTCCTAGGTGGTTTAAGGTCACAAGCCTCAGAGAGGAGTCCCTTCTCATCACCCGCGAAATCTTAACGTAGTACCCTCATGTTCCCAAGTGTGGTTTTTACAGGAAAAAGAAAACCGAGTGTCTTGGACTTGTCATTTATGGAATCACGGTCGTAGGGCTGGAAGGGACCCCAGAGGTCCAAGAACAGGACTCCAACAACAGACTGATGAAAGAAGGAAGTCCTCTCGATGCAAGACAGCTTTAAATGGCACAAGGAGGAGAGGGACGGGGGGGGGGGGCGTGCAAGTCCGCTGGGTGGTGGGGTGTGGGTAACAGCCGGGACTGGAGGGAAATCACTTTGGCCACTTCCAGGATGGAACGGTGAGAGCTCTGGGTCAGGGAGATCAATCCTCGGGGCCCTTCCTTATCGTCCGGATCAATGGCCTTCTGAGAACGTGCCGAAGGGGGCAGCAGAACGGAACCGTCTCTGTGCAGCCCAGACGACACGGGCTTGGACAGCTGCCCTCTGACCCCCGGGCTCCTGCTGAGCAGAACTGCTACCCCCTCCACCCCCCAACGGTCACCTTCCCATTAACTAGTCACTCCAGTGTTCCAGCGCGTTGAGCCATTCCATGGGATGACCAGGGGCACGTCCTCTGCCGCTCAGCTCGGCTGCCATCTGGGCAGCAACGTGGCCACGGATGGAAAACCAGCTCCAAGGAAGCTGGCGGTCCAGGGCCACACACCCGTCCCTGGAGCCCGCCTCTAACGACCCTCCTTGTTTCGTTCTGGCCAACTTGTGCCCCATTTGGGGTTTTCTCTGCAGAGCTACTGCAATGATCTGCCATTTCCTTCTCCAGCTCATCGTACAGATGAACAAAGTGAGTCACAGAGGAGTGACTTGCCCAGGACCACACAGCTGCTAAGTGTCTGAGGCTGGATTTGAACTCAGGGCTTCCCGACGCTGTCATCGCCCTGCACAGAAAACCAGTGGGCCTCCAGGGCCAAATCCAAAGCGCTCTGCTGGCATTCAAAGCCCCCACGACTTCCCTCCCCTTTCTTCATCACTCTGCCACTCCCCATGCACTCTTCCTCCTCCTCCTCTGCCTCCTCACCTCTGCTTCCTCTAAGTCCCTTCTACAGAAGCTCCGTGCCGATCTCCCTCCTTCTGCCGACCATTTCTTGTTTGTTTGTTGTCCGTTGTGCTCAGAGGACCAAAGGTCGGCCCTGTGCATCCGACTGGGGCTGATCAGACCAGCCCAAGCTGGGAACGCTCGGTCCCCGTGAACACTCAGGGAGCTTCTCTGACGAGGGCGGGCCAAGCCAGGCGGTCCTGGGCCAGCGCCTCCCACGTCCTACAATCCATTCTAAAGAGAGACCTTGCGCAGTGGACAGAGCGCCAGCCCTGAAGTCAGGAGGACCTGAGTTCAAATTTAGTCATATTCTACTAGCTGTGTGACCCTGGGCAAGTCACTTAATCCCCAGTGCCCCAGCAAAAACAGAGAGAGACCTTGGAAGAATCCTCGTATCGCTTCTTCTGACCTCCCTGTACGTTCTCTGTAAGAGTCTCTCTGGCACGAGCCGTTTGGCACTCAAACAACCAAGTCGGCCTGTCCCAGCTGGGCCCTTTGCAGCGGGGTCCGAACGCTCAGCGTTCAGAAAGGGAAAGGGCCTTGATGCTGTCGGGCGAGCCGCAGAACCTTCCCCAGGCAGCCCAGACGGATTCGGTTTCTGGCACGGCGCCGGCAGACCGGCCATACGACAGCCGTACCCCGGCCCCGTAACCTTCAGTTGGGCAGTCAGTCTACTATCTTCTCTCCCAAACACTGACCTAGCCCTGACTGTGGGTCTACCTCATTATCCCGGCGGACATTTCTGGAAAGTATCCCGCAAGGTAGGAGCCCTTCTTCCCCTTTTCCACTTGCCGTAACCACGGTCCCACGTACGGAGGGAGGAGCACCTGCGCTTTCTTGGTGTTCATCATCAGGGCAAAGTTAGCAGGAGGAGAGAATGGACCCACAGTCCGTGGCTGCCCCAAGGCTGCCCCAGTGCACAATCACCCTAAACTAACCCCCACCCACCAACTCTCCCTCCACTTCTGGCTTTTTCACAGGGACGTGGCAGCTGACCGCCAGGCCACTTCATCCTCCCTGAGGACGTCTGAAACGCTGCTGAAATCCAAGCTCAAAGCAGGGAAGCGAGCATCTGGTGGGGTTCCACTCCACTGGGTGCTGAGAAAGTGAAAAAGCATCACTGACCACACAAAACCCCGGCACCGGGCCGTCACGAAACTGGCACACAAAACTGGCGGGCTTTCTGGCCAACGGAATCCTGCCATCATCTTCCTAAGCTCCCTCAACTGACAGGATCAGAGCCCTGGTCAGCGGTCCAGCATTGTGTCCACACCTCTGGCCTGCTCCTGACATTTCTCCTGGAGTTGTCGAGCAGCAAACACCCTCTCGGCCGTTTCTCGACCCCTTCTGAAGCCCCGCTGGCTCCCAGCTAGATGATCAAGGCGACTGAAGAGGCCTCCGGCAAGAAGCTTACCAGTGGTGACTAAGAGAGAGCTCTCCCTGAGACCGTCACAGGCCAATCTATTTCCTTTTGATGGAGCTGGACAGTGGAGGCGTCCTTGAACTCCTGAGGGCCAACTTCCTCTTGCTATAGAACCCAGGAGGTTTCAGTTAGCTTTCATATAAGCAATGGATCCCCCACTTTGTAAATCTCAGCTGGAACGGAGCCGTACCAGGAGCTTCGTCATGTGAGAGGAGCCTAACGGCACAGAAAACCTCTTCTTCAGCTGGAAATCTGTCTAGAGAGGGACTTCAGCACTGACTGACATGGCCTGTCACCATGGAAGCGTTCAGCCTTTCTCTCCAGGATCACTCCTCATGGCTAATCCTGTGGCTCCATCAGCATGAGCAGCTGAGATGCACCACAGCATAAACATAACAGCCTTCAGGGCGTCATGAAAGCACTGGGGATCGTGGCCATCAGCATAGAGGAGTTCCATCCCCTTCTTACTGAGCCGAGGGTCCTGCGCCTCTCCAAGTTTCCACTACATTTTACTTCTGATGGAACTAAGAGACAGAGGAGCCATCCTTCCACTGCCTTCTGAGAGATGGTGGAGCCGTCCTGCTGCTGCCTTTAGAGATGGAAGAGCCATCCTGCTGCTGCTTTCTTAGAGACGGAGGAGCCATCCTTCCGCTGCCTTCTGAGAGATGGAGGAGCCATCCTGCTGCTGCCTTTAGAGATGGTGGAGCCGTCCTGCTGCTGCCTTTAGAGATGGCAGAGCCATCCTGCTGCTGCCTTCTGAGAGACGGAGGAGCCATCCTGCCGGTACAGGCTGGGCACTTCTCATTTTTCATTGAGCAGCTTTGGACTTTCCCAATGTTTTCATCAAACCAAACTCGACGTTTGTGAGGGTTCTGGCCCGGAGGAGTCAATATGGCGCCGTGCATCCGATCTCTGAAAGCTCCCCCTCCTTTTCGGCTCCACTGTTGCCCACCAGGTGCTGGCTCAACTTTCCCTCCAATGTGGCAACAAACTGCTCCCCTTAGAGAAGTGCTCAGCGCTGTGGGCATTAAGTAAGCTGTCTGCCTTCGGGCTGGTGCTTGTGTTGAATGTGAATATTCAGCTTGAAAAGGGTCATCTGTGATGTGTGGCACTCCATGCCCCCCTTGCCTCCGTTATTTGCCCCATTTGTCTCTCCTCCCTCCAATCACCTGCAAGGGGCATCTGGGCAGTGTCTGGGAGGAGGAGGTCAGGGGATGAAGGAGACTTCTGTTTCCAATGCCATTCCCCCCAAAGACTCCCTGGTTGCCTGGGCCCACTCTAACAGAAGAGAAGGATAAGCTCGTCCCCTTTCGGCAGCTGATGGTAAGGGTCTTGAGGTCATGATGGTGGCGGGGCTTTTCCTGCAAACGGCAATCGCACTGTCCTGAGCCCACCCGTCGTTCCCATCGGGGGGCAGCCGCCCTTGGGGCCGAAATTGGTCTTGACTGAAAATCCTCCACCAGCTTCACACTACTCACCTTCTT
The DNA here is from genome assembly GCA_023553655.1 of Myrmecobius fasciatus. NCBI lineage: Eukaryota > Metazoa > Chordata > Mammalia > Dasyuromorphia > Myrmecobiidae > Myrmecobius > Myrmecobius fasciatus. Next base: position 4,651 of record JAJPUD010021586.1, on the reverse strand, counting down.
TGGGGCCCCTCCGGGGAACCTTCAGTCAGCTTTGCCAGTCTTGCTTCCCTCAGGGCTGCCATTGGACGTGATGCCCGCTGAGCTCTCTGCAGGTTTACCAGATTTCCTGCCAACACCTAAGTGAGCGGGGCCAGCTTGGCTGAGCTTGCTGGATTTTTGTTTGGTTTTGCTTTGTTTCAATCTCAGGGTGGCCTCCCCGACCGCTGCAGTAACCAGGCCAGGGTTAGGTTAGGTGACACAGATCATTTTTATGGCACCTTTTCTAGGCCCTTCTTCACTCCAGGAGTCGTTGCTCAGACTCCCGGGGGGCTGCCGAATCCCACCGCTGCCCCCAGGGACAAAACGACCCTCTGGTCTGTGCCGGCCGTGTGCAGGGCCGGGATGACGGCTCCCGGTGTAGCTGCCCCTGCTGCCACGGGACTTGGAGATAGGCAGAAAAGGTACAACAGTCCAGGCCCGGCCCTCAACTTGTGCGTACATTGAATTTAAGGGAGGCAGAGTCACTCATTCAGTTCCAGTGGCGGGACGGAAGTCAGGACGAGTGGCAAAGGCTTGGGGTGCTGCAGGATCCCTTCCCGTCTCCCAAGCCTCCACCTTCCACAGGCCCTGCTTCAGCTGCCTTCAGGGCCATGGACCAACTTTCTCACCCCTTATTTCTTCACAGGTTTGGGGCGGATGCTCCCCTAACTCACCCACAGGTTTGCGTCTCTCAGCGCCCCTGGACCCGGTTCAGCCCTTCCGCTGGGATGTGGCCGCTGCAGCCACAGGACAGCTGGGTGGATCTGGTGGGCGGCCCCTGTGGAAGGCTGCTCAGGAAAGGGCCTGACCATCCTCCCCCAGAGGGGCCGGTCTTGGGCAAACGTCCCTGCAGGCTGATTATTCCTCTCCTCCAGCTGGTCTGACGCCTTTCTGTTTGCTGGTCTCTGGAGGTAGGGGCTGTCTTTCTATCCCTGGCCCTTAGCGCACACACACAGTGTCTGGCGCATAGTAGGCACCTAACAAACGCTTCTGAGAGGCTCCTCCTCTTGGGCTCTTGTTTTTGCAAGCATTCACCTCGTGATGTTATTTGTGGTCGAGCCCACGCCTCTCTTTTTGCCCCAGACAAGGCAAAACAACAGCAACAACGGCACGCATTTATACAGAATCGGACAGATATTCATTTTTCTTTTCATCTAGTGGGCGTTTTGAGAAAAATGAGGTCCTAGGCCAAGGTCGCTTTTAGAGAAACGAGAGCAGAGGGGAAGGCGGAACAAAGTTGGCAGACAGCTCTGGACCCAAAAGTTTGACACAAACAAAACCAAAGCACTTCGGAGGATGAGGAAACTGAGAATTGGGGGGAAATCCTTGCAAATACCGTAAGCGGGGCCTGATGTCCAAGGTACATGCGGACAAATGTAAAATCTAGAAATGAGGTGTAATAAAACGTAGCCCGTGCACACGTGGAAGTGTACGTGCATATATGTGTGCAAACGTACAGAGCTATACATACGTGTCCAGCCCCAGCGGACAAGAGGTCAGCACTTCTTAGAAGAAGACTTCCCATGGCCCTGCCGACCCCCAGAAGAGGAATCAGGGAAGTGGACATCACAGCCATCGGTGACAAGTGATCTAAGTGGCCCCCTTCTGCCTCTGATCTCAAGATTCGGGAGGGGGACAGATGCCGGACAGATCTGCGCCTGCAGGACGGTTTCCACAGGGACCCGAAGCGGCTACTGTTAGTGGGGGAGGGGACTGAAGCTCCGTGCTAGAGAGAACACGTATGTGACAGACTACAGAGAAGGGGGGGCTGATGCAGCAGGGATGGGCTGCAGAGCCTGGGGACTCCTCAGGGTGGCACAGAAATGGCTCCAAGACCCAAAGCTGCACCAGCTAAGGATCCGGTCTGGCCTGGAGCCAGAAAGGACACCCCAGGGTCTCTGGGAAAGCTCCTGGCGGAGGTGGGGGGCCACCGACGGGCCAAGCCGAATGCAGGTTCTTCAGGGAGGCATCCTTGGGTAAGGAGCATGTGAAAATGACCAGGGCAGAAAAAACTGCCAGCAGAACTCATTTGAAAACACCTGGGCTTCTCCTGGCACCCCCCCCCCCAAACCTCCCAGTGACAAAGAGGAGAAAAGGAAGAATTGGAGGAGGGGCTGCAAGCAGACAGGCCCACGGATGGGGGGGGCGGCTTCTCCAAGCCCTTGGAATAGTGGGGTGACTCCCCCTCCGTGCCCATCCTGACCCTCCTTCAGAAACGCGGTGCTCAGAACTGACTCCGCCGTGGGGGACCCCCCTCCCTAGGTCTCTTGTCCACTTCCTCAAGCCAGGGAGATGTCCAGTGACCCGGCCTTTACTTTGCTGGCTCCTCTCCTTGCCCTGCCCACAGGCTGACTCACCACCAACTTCCCCGGCCTCCCCCGGCTCCGCTCCAGGTGCCCAGTCCCCGGGGTCTCACAGCCTCTGGGGCTTTCCGGGGCCCGGGCCGGGTGCGGTGGGGGGGGTGCCCAGAAGGGGCAAGGAGGGTCCCAGGAGCTCCGGGGGCAACCTGGGAAGGGCCCCCGCCCCTCAATTCCTGGTTCGAGTCACTCAGGGCCCCTGCGTCTGTGGGGCCGGCTCTGAACCTGTCCTCCTCCCAAGTCCTGAGAGCAGTCCCCCTCCCCTTCCCCCAGAAGCCCCCTCCCCACTCCTGCCGCTCGGCCCCTTCCTCACCTCGGTCACACGCGTCTGCACCGCTGGGACTCCCCCTAATCTTCCAATCCGATCCCCCAGATCAGACCTTTCCTTCTCCTCCTCCTCTTCCTCCTCTTCCTCCTCTTCCTCTGGGTTCCGGGCGGGACGTGCACGAGCGTGCGCCGCCCCGGCGGCGGGAGCGAGTCCGCGGGAGCGAGCGCCGGGCTAGGTCCCGCCGGGGAGGGTGGGCGGCCCGCGGCCCCGCGGGAGCCCGGTTTTTTTTTTTGGGGGGGGGTAGGGGGGGGACTGCTAGGTTCCGCCCTCGGGCTCTCGCCCCCGGCTCAGCTCTGCGCTGTCCGGGTCCCGCGGGCGCAGTCTCGGGCTCCAGACCCGGAAGGGCCGGCCTGGGGTGACCTTCAGCCCCGTGAGCCCCGGCCCCTCAGGTTTAGGCCGGTCCGGGCTTGGGCTTCCTGCTCTGGGCCGGGCCGGGCTGGGCAGGGCGAAGGGCGGGGGAGGAGGGAGGCGGAACCGGCGGACCCTGGAAGGACCAGATGCGGGGGCGGGGAGAGTGTGTGCCCTGCCAGGCTGCGCCCCGAAGGCGAGGGCCGCTTGGGCAGTGGGGTGGGGGCGGTTGGGGGTAAGCTGCCGAGCTCTGCTGGACGTCCGGCCCGGGACAGCCGGCCCCGAGCTCCGCAGGGAGCCTGCTGCAGAGGCGGTCGTTACTTCCGTGGGAGCCTCGGGGGGTCACCCTGCGGAGGAGGATGGGGCCAGAGAGGAGAGAGCCCTGGACGGAGCCCGGGCCGCCCCGGGTTAGACCTGCTGGGCGGGGGTGTCCTGGGCACCGAGAGCAAAGGGAAGAGCCAGGAGGAAATCATGGTGGACAGCATGAGGCGGGAGAACAGGCAACTGCCACCGCTGGTCACTCTGGAGAGTGCCCTTAGAAGGGCGGGCTCGGGCTTGGAAGGGGCTCAGAAGAGCCGAGAGGATGGGGCCCTGAAGCCGGGAGGACCCGAGTTCAAATCCGACCTCTGACACTTAACTGTGTGAACCTGGGCAAGCCATTTAGCCCCAATTTCCTGGAGAATTGAGGGAGAAGAGAGTCGGGGCTCTTGTGTAGACTCAGGCAGAAAAGGGAGGAGGGGCAGTAGCAGGATGGAAGGATCAGTGAGGGTGGGGATGGCATGGAAGGGCATGGACGCGTACTTGCCACAGGAGGCACTTAGTCCGTGCACATTCACTAAGTCTGGGCTACCAGTAGTGGGGAGCTCCCTTTCTAACTGGAGAAGAGGGCCCTGGGGAGCGGGGCCCAAAGCCTTTCTGAAGCAGCTGGGCGGTGACTGGAAGTCGGTCCTCGGATCTTCTGGAGGCTTGTGACTCTAGTGTGACTCTGGGGCTAAGGCTGCCCACGAGCTTGGCTCAAGAACCTGTGGGTCCCAGCGTGCCGCAGAATTGGTTCCTTTAGAACCCCCTGCATTTTATTGCGTGTATCCTCCAATCTCCCTGGCCTGGACCCTTCCCTCCTGTGACTCCACACAAGATCGTGGGTGAGCTCGGGCCGGGAGCATCTCCAGGACGGACCCTTTACATTGTTAGCTTGACAACTTGCACCGGGTGCTCAGGTGGTCCCTCCCCCCAGGTGTGTGGGGGTGGGGCCGGGTCAGCGTCCTGAGGATCTCTGCCGGGTCCTCGTCCGCAAAGAAGGGGCCCTCGTAATCCCGAGAGCCTCTTGGGGCTCTCTCTGCCCCTTTGGCTGCTGGGGAGGTGATGACGGCCCTCTCCTGTGCCGGGCCCCCTCGGCCGTCCCGGCCCCTTTCTCCCGGGGAGACCTCAGTTTTCACAACAGTCTGACCAGCTCCGCCAGGGCCTCCCGCCATCATAGAGAGGAGACGCGCCAGGACTAGAGCGCCGAGCCCGAGAGAGCGACACCAATGCGCACGCGCGGCCCACACATCGCGGGCGGCGCGCACGCACATCTTATTTTTGGGCTCTCTGCTGCGCGCGC
>JAJPUD010021585.1:0-22826 GCA_023553655.1 Myrmecobius fasciatus | reverse complement strand
GTAGGCAAATTAGGATGAAGCACTGATGTAACATATTTACTCCAACTGTTTTTACATAAAGCAAAAAATCCGATTTCTTGGAAGAGATGATTAAATAAAGGGGGGAAAGCATGTTTTGTTGTCGATAACATTAAAGGAAACTAGGAAATAATTTATCAGGCATAGATAAGGGTAATTAAATAAAGTGTTCTCTTAGCAAAAAAAAAATAAAGAAAAGATTTGCAGATTCAGAGCTTTAGGGATTTAAATGAGAATACAGAATTAACAGTCGAAAAATGAAAGGAAACTTGTGAATACACATAGCTTTCATTTATAAAGATTTATAATTTCACGATATTTATACTAACATCAATAATAGCTCCTTTGGCTGTATTATTTCAACTAGTTTAGGCATCTAGGTTTTTCCTGTTCTTCTCAAAGCAGCTATATAAAAGCGGATAAAATTTTAATTCTTCCATTAATTCAGGAGGTTGCAAAGATAATACATGGAAATGACAGTGACTTTTAATACACATTGTTGAGAGCAACTGCATTATCAGAATAAGAGTATTCTGAGTTTTAACTCAGACCTTCTTTGGAATTATGTCAGGAATGACAGAATGACTAGGAAAGGGAAAAAAAAATTAGACTGACATTTTGACTTAAAGAGAAAAGAAAAAAAAGAAAGAATTCCTTGCTTAATTACTTCATTCTAGTTCTTTACTTAAAGGATTGGTCTTTGTATGCTACAAAGTATATTCCTAGAACAAATTAAAAAAAAAATTATTTGTTTTTGTTTTTCTGTTGTTTGTTTCTTTTTGTGTTAGAGATCTTTTTGGCAGTTTGGTGAACTCTATGGGGCCATTCTTTTTTTATTATTATTACTACTTTTTATTTGCAAAACATATGTATGGGTAATTCCTAAACATTAACCCTTACAAAGCTTTCTGTTACAAATCCCCCCCTCCTCACGCCTTCCCTAGATTGCAGGATATCCACTACATGATAATTATGTGAGAATACTTAGGAAATCGAATATATGTATAATTATTGCATCATTTTTTGTGCAGGAGAAATCGTATCTACAAGAAATAATAATGCAATAAAGGAAATACAATGCAAGCAAACATCAATAGAGAACATGAAAATATTGTGTTGTGGTCCACATTTCACATCCCTCTCTCTGGAAGTATATGGCTCTCTTCCCTGAACAATTGGAACTGGTTTGAAGCATTTCATTGTTGAAGAGTCATGTCCATTAGAACTTATCCTCATATAGTATTGTTGTTGTCGTGAATAGTGATCTTCTGGTTCTGCTCACTTCACTGAGCATCACTTCACACAAGTCTCTCCAGGCCTCTCTGAAATCGTCCTGCTGGTCGTTTCTTAAAGAGCAATAATATTCCATAACATTCATATACCATAATTTATTCAGCCATTCTCCAATTGATGGGCATCCATTCAGTTTCCAGTTTCTAGCCACTGCAAAAAGAGCTGCCACAAACATTCTTGCATATGTGGGGCCCTTTCCTTTTTTTATGATTTCCTTGGGATATAAGCCCAATAGAAACACTGCTGGGTCAAAGGGTATGCATACTTTGATAACTTTTAAAGCATAGCTATAAATTGCTCTCCAGAATGGTTGGATCCGTTCATAGTTCCACCAACAATGCATCAGTGTCCCAGTCTTCCCACATCCCATCCAACATTCATCTTTTCCTGTCATTTTAGCCAATCTGACAGGTGTGTAGTGGTACCTCAGAGTTGTCTTAATTTGCATTTCTCTGATCAATAGTGATTTGGAGCACCTTTTCATATGATTATAAATAGTTTTAATTTCATCATCTGAAAATTGTCTGTTCATATGCTTTGACCATTTATCAATTGGAGAATGACTTGAATTCTTATAAATATGAGACAATTCTCTATATATCTTAGAGATGAGACCTTTATCAGAACCCTTAAATGTAAAGATGATTTCCCAATTTAATGCTTCCCTCCTAATCTTGTCTGCATTAGTTTTGTTTGTACAGAAACTTTTTAATTTAATATAATCAAAATTATCTATCTGGTGTTCAGTTAAGAGTTCCAGATCTTCTTTGGACATAAATTTATTCCATCTCCACAGGTCTCAGAGGTAAACTATCCTATGTTCCTCTAATTTGGTTATAATATCACTCTTTATATCTAGATCATGAACCCATTTACATCTTATCTTGGTGTGTGGTGTCAGGTGTGGGTCCAGCCTTAATTTCTTCCACACTAGTTTCCAATTATCCCAGCAGTTTTTGCCGAATGGTGAGTACTTATCCCAAAAGCTGGGGTCCTTGGGTATATAAAACAAAAAATTGCTAACATTATTACCTAGCTTGTCCTGATATCCTATCCTATGCCACTAATCGACTGCTCTATTTCTCAGCCAGTACAAAATAGTTTTGATGACTGCTGCTTTATAATATAGTTTTAGATCTGGTACAGCAAGGCCACCTTCATCTGTCTTTTTTGTTCATTAATTCTCTTGAAATCCTTGACCTTTTGTCCTTCCAAATGAACTTTGCTACTATTTTTTCTAGATCTGTAAAATAATTTCTTGGGAGTTTGATTGGTATGGCGCTAAATAAGTAATTTAGTTTGGGTAGTATTGTAATTTTTATTATATTCGCTCGGCCTACTCATGAGCACTTAATGTTTTTCCAAATTGACTAGGTCTGACTTTATTTGTGTGGAAAGTGTTTTGTAGTTTAGTTCATATAGTTTCTAAAATTTTCTTGGCATAGAGATTCCCAAATATTTTATGCTATCATCTGTTATTCTGAATGGAATTTCTTTTTCTATCTCTTGCTGCTGAACTTTGTTGGTAATATATAAGAATGCTGATTATTTATGTGTATTTATTTTGAATCTTGCAACTTTACTAAAGTTGTGAATTGTTTCTAGTAGATTTTTAATTGAGTGTCTAGGGTTCTCTAAATGTACCATCATGTCATCTGCAAAGAGTGATAATTTGGTTTCTTCATTACCTACTCTAATTCGTTTTATCTCTTTTTCTTCTCTTATTTCTTAAGCTAACAATTCTAATAAAATATTAAATAGTAATGGTGAGAGTTGGCAGCCCTGTTTTACTCCTGATCTTATTGGGAATGGTTCTTGTTTGTCTCTATTACATATGATCCCTGCTGATGGTTTTAAGTAGATGCTACTAATCATTTTAAGGAAAAGCCCATTTATTTGTATACTCTCTAGTGTTTTTAGTAGGAATGGGTGTTGGATTTATGAAAGGTTTTTTCTGCATCTATGGAGATAATCATATGATTTTTGTTAGTTAGGTTATTAATATAATTGATTATGCTGATAGCTTTCCTGATACTGAACCAGCCCTACATTCCTCGTATGAATCCTTCTTGGTCAAAATGTATTATCCTGAAGATAAGTTCATGTAATCTTGTTGCTAAAATCTTATTCAAAATTTTTGCATCAATATTCATTAGGGAAATGGGTCTATAGTTTTCTTTCTCAGTTTTCTCCCTACCTGGTTTAGCTATCAGCACCATATCTGTATCATAGAAGCAATTTGGTAGTATACCTTCTATCCCTATTTTTTCAAATAGTTTGTATAGTATTGGAATTAATTTTTCTTTGAATGTTTGGTATAATTCATATGTAAATCCATCTGGTCCTGGAGATTTTTTCTTAGGGAGTTGATTAATAGCTTGTTCTATTTCTTTTTCTAAAATGGGGCCATTTAAATAATTTATTTCCTCTTCTGTTAACCTGGGCTATCTATATTTTTGTAGATATTCCTCCATTTCATTTAGATTTTCAAATTTGTTGGCATGAAGTTGGGCAAAGAAACTCCTAATTATTACTCTAATTTCCTCTTCATTGGAGGAAAGTTCTCCCTTACCATTTTTGAGACTAACAATTTGATTTTCCTCTTTTCTTTTTCTGATCAAATTAACTAAAGGCTTATCTATTTTGTTGGTTTTTTCATAAAACCAAATCTTTGTTTTATTTATTAATTCAATAGTTTTCTTATTTTCAATTTTATTAATCTCCCCTCTTATTTTCAGAATTTCCAATTTGGTATTTAATTGAGGGTTTTTTATTTGCTCTTTTTCTAGTTTTTAAAATTGTAACTCTAATTCATTGATCTTCTCTTTCTCTCTTTTATGCAAATAAGCATCTAGAGATATAAAGTTACCCCTTATAACCGCTTTGGCCATATCCTACAAATTTTGGTATGTTGTCTCATTATTGTCGTTCTCCTGGATGAAATTATCGATTGTGTCTATAATTTGCTCTTTCACCCATTCATTCTTCAGGATTAGATTATTTCATTTCCAATTAACTTTTGGTCTATTTTCTCTTGGGCTTATATTACATGTCAGTTTTATTGCATCATGATCTGAAAAGGATACATTTAATATTTCTGCCTTTCTGCATTTGATTTTGAGATTTTTATGCCCTAACACATGATCAATTTTTGTATAAGTTACATGAACCCCTGAGAAAAAAGTATAATTCCTTCTATCACCATTCAATTTCCTCTAGAGATCTGTCATACCTAATTTTTCTAACATTTTGTTCATCTCCCTAACTTCTTTCTTATTTATTTTGTGGTTTGATTTATCTAATTCAGAGAGAGCAAGGTTGAGATCCCTGACTAGTATAGTTGTACTGTCTTTTTCTCCTAGCATCTCTGTTAGTTTCTCCTCTAGGAATTTGGATGCTATACCACTTGGTGCATATATGTTTAGTATTGATACCGCTTCATTGTCTATGGTATTCTTTAGTCAAATATAGTTTCCTTCCTTATCTCTTTTAATTAGATCTATTTTTGCTTTTACTTGTTCTGAGATAAGGATTGCTCCCGCTGCTTTTTTTTTGTTCACTTGAAGCATAAAAGATTCTGCTCCAGCCCTTTACCTTCACTCTGTAAGTATCTCTATGTTTTAAATGTGTTTCTTGTAAACAACATTATAGGATTCTGGCTTTTAATCCAGTCCGCTATCCATTTCTGTTTTATGGGAGAATTCATCCCATTCACATTCACAGTTAAAATGACTATATCTATATTTCCTCCTCTCTTATTTACCCAAAGTTATATTTTTCTCTCCTCTTTCCCCTTACTCCCTTCCCCTCTCCCCAGTATTTTGTTTTTGATGATCACCTCCCTCTAACAATCCTCCCTCCTGTAGAACCCTCCCTCTTTTATACACCTTTCCCCTAGTCCTTCTATTGATTTATCCCTTTCTTTTCCTCCTTTCCCTCCTACTTCCCTATACAGAGGGCTAAGTTTTTCCCTGAAATCAAATGTGTCTGATATACTCTTTTAGAGCCCAATCTAATGAGAGTAAGAATACTCATCACCCTCCCTTCTTTCCCTCAATTATATTAGATTTTCTATTTCTCTTCATGAGACTTTGCCTTATTTTATCTCCGTTTTATTTTTACTTTATTTTACTCCTTTCCCCTCACCCCCTTTTTTTACAGTATGATATACCTTCCACCTCTAATTTCTTTTTGATTATTATCAAAGTAAAATCAAATTATACCCCCATTCTTTAAGGATACCCCTAGTAGAGATGTAGTTCTCGAGAGTTCTTTCCTTTTTACCTTTTTACGCTTCTCTAGAGTTCTGTGTTTGGAGGTCAAATTTTTTGTTCAGATCTGGTCTTTTCATTAGAAATAGGTGAAATTCTCCTGTATCATTGAATGACAATCTCCTTCCCTGGAAGTTGATGGTTATTCTAGCTGGATAGCTTATTCTTGGCTGTAATCCAAGTTCTTTTGCCTTTCAGAATATCTGATTCCAGGCCCTGCGATCATTCAATGAGGACACTGAATAGATCCTGTGTAATTCTAATGACAGTTCCTTGGTATTTGAACTGTTTTTTTCTAGCAGCTTGCAATATCTTTTCCTTGCTTTGATAGTCCTGAAATTTGGCCACTATATTCCTTGGGGTTTTAATTTTGGGCTCTCTTTCAGGAGGTGATTGGTGAATTCTTTCAATGCCAACTTTGCCTTCTGATTCTAAAATATCAGGGCAATTCTCTTTCATGATTTCCTGGAAGATAGCATCAAGGTTCTATTTTTCATCGTGACTTTCAGGGAGTCCAATAATTCTTAGATTGTCTCTCCTGGATCTGTTTTCCAAGTCAGTTGTTTTTCCTAGGAGATATTTCATATTTTCTTCTATTTTTTCATTTTTTTTGTTTTTATTTGACTGATTCTTGAAATCTTATTGAGTCATTCATTTCAATTTGTTCAGTTTTAATTTTTAAGGTCTTATTTCTTTCAGCTATGTTTTTTAGCTCCTTTTGTACCTGGCCAATTGAATTTTTTGGTTAATTGCATTCTTTTTTCCATTTTGCCAATTTTATTTTTCAGTGAATTGTTATCTTTTTCCAATTCACTATTTTATTTTCTAGTGAGTTGGTGACTTTTTCCAATTCACCAGTTTTGTTTTTCAGTGAATTGTTGTCTTTTACCAATTCACTATTTTTATTTTCTTGTGATTTGGTGACTTTTTCCAATTCACTAATTTTGTTTTTCAGTGAATTGTTGTCTTTTTCCAATTCACCAATTTTGTTTTTTAGTTTATTGTTGTGTTTTTCCAATTAACCAGACTTATTTTCCAGTTTTTCACATCTCTGTTGCCCGGCGATATTTCCTTCTTGCACTGCTCTCAATTTATTTCCCCAATCTTCTTCTAGCTCTCTTTTGAGATTCTTTATGCAATCTTCCAGGTAAGCCTTCTGAAAGGGAGACCAGCTTAAGTCCACCTTTGTGGCTTTATCTGGGATTGTTTTCAGAAACTGAAGATCTGGGGACTTCTCTATTTTCTCTCCTTAAAAGCTGTCTATGGTGAGAGCTCTCTTCTTCTTGCTCATGATTTTCAGCAGAGGTATCAGTCACCAGCAGGGAATTCTGCAGCAGCAGCAGTGATTTCAATTTGCCCTGAGGCAATTTGCCGAGTTGACTTCCTGTCTGGGGCTGATCTTGCTAGATCTGCATCAGGACCACACTTTCAGCTGCTCTCAATTCACCCTTTATCAAAGGTAGACCTGCCAAAGCACCTGCCCACAACCAGAGCAAAGTGGCCCAAGCATCTTTCAGTGACTTCCTCGCAGCCTAAAATCTTCTGGTCCTTCCCAGCCCCGGATTTGCACCCCAGCTATGCACTGGCGTCTGAGCGCTGGGAGCTGCTAGATCCCCTGCCCGTCTAAAACTGACCTCAGAAGTTCTTTCAAAGTAGATATTTGATAGAAGTGTGTTGTAGTCCAAGTGTTTGCTGGAGCCCTCACTCCCGAACCAATTCGGAGGCTCAATTTCTCTGGGTCTCAGGGAAGGTCTCAGGAGCTCACAGAGGACGCTGTCTGCAGTTTGCCATCTTGGCTCAGCCTTCCTGTGCCATTCTTAAAATAAGGTTTTTAATGTATAAAACTCATAGGATTTTTAAAAGAAACTATTTTTATTGAATCAAGGGCATTAAAATATCTATCTAAAATTTTTTATCCCAGATTAAGCGTCCTATATAGAACAAATAATAAAGTACTATGTGTGTAGGGTAGCCACAATCTATTTCAAAAGAAATTGTACATAAAAATATATTGTGAATCATTGATTAATAATTATTGCTCAATTGCTTAATAATAATAATATTAGGTTGTACCAAGGGACAAACTCTGTGCTAAATGTTGTGGATAGAACAATATTTCCTATTGTTCCTACTAATGGAGAATATCACACAAAAACATCTGTGTGTATACATCTACAGATATGCGTATGTATGTATGTCTATTATGGGAGATGATCAGTAGAGGAAAGGTCCTGGTGATAAAGAGAAAGGAGAAAAAGTTTTTCTTAGAAAGTGAATTTTAACTAGGACTTAAAGGAGACTAGTATCACTATACACAAACTAGAGCTTGTAGTGCTGGGTGGTGGAAACTTAAGCATTGAGACATCCTGAAATAGTGAATGGAGGCAGCATGTGCTAGACAAGTCAAACCACTAATACTTTAACTACCATCTCCCAATAGACCCTGAGTGAGACAATCCACTACCATCAATCCAAGATAGTATTGTGAGTAGAACTGGGAGAGAATGGGAGTAATATTGTATCTGTGCTCTTGTTCTAGGAAGGAGCCCAAGTGGAGATAAAATGACATCTACTCCTACAAGTCTTATAACCACAGCTACTGTATATCTAGAATAGGAACTTTTTGCCACCAAAATCCTTAGCATTGTAAAATATTTCTACATCAGAAATATCATTTTATCAGAGGAATTGACATTATAGAATAGGCAATTCCTTATGTTTAATTGTTATATCCTGAGGATTGGGGACTATTCACTTACTTAGGGCTGAATCCTTTCAAATGTTTTGCCTTGACCATTAGAATGAAAACTCCTTGAAAGCAAGTATTTTTTCTGTCATTTTTTTTTCATTTTGTTTTCGTGATACTTAGAACACAGTTAGAAAGCACCTAAGAAGCCATAAAGTTCATTTCAGAATTTTGAAATAACTCATTCTACAATATTCTTAACTGATCATGCAGTTTTTCCTAGAAGACCTCTAAAGATGGAGAATTTATTAATACCTAAGGAAGTTTATTCTACCTGTAAATGTTACAAACATTGTTTTTCCTTAAAATGAAATGAAATTGTCACAGCTCTTCAAATTGACTTTTTCAGAAAATTCAATGTTAAAAAAGGGAAATGTTACTTGAAGAAGAGTAAAAACAAACATCAATATAGACATACTATCACCATTTCCTGCACATGTTAAACTCATATAAAGCCACTGCCCAGAAATTGTCTGAACCTGACAACCTTGTCAAATTTATATGTTAAGCAATTAAGGAGAAAAATATAATCTAAACTCATTTACACAGTTTTATGAAGGATATTAGTAGAAAATTGTGAACATCATTGATTCATAAAACAGTGAAGGGCAGTTGAAGGAAAAATAAATTTGTAGAAAGATTGTTGTGAGATGAAATTAAGCTGGATGTTCCCAGGAGCATTTAACTATGCAACTGAAAATAGGACAACAGATGGAAAGTGCAACAGTTCTGTCAGCATTTTTCTGGCAAACAGTTTTAATAATTGATGAAATAAAACCACTGCATTTGTACTTTTGACCATCTTGTAGACAGATGTTATATGGGAACACTTTTGTGCTCTAAGAAGATAAAGATGAGAGGTTGTATCAGATATACATAAAAAATTTCTTATTAGAGATTTCACAATTTTGTACACTTTGAGGTATAAAGTATCAAAATATCTGAAAAAACAGACAGGTAATGAACATTCAGGAAAAAAAATTGACTTTAATATTTCCCAAAATAAAGGAAAAGGACACCAACATCTCCCAATCTATATGTCTAACTTTCTCTTACTTATAAAATGTTTATTCAGATGTTCTAGCTAGATATTGAATGTGGTCAAGATTAAAATATGCAGATAATTACTCAAAGAAATATCCTTATTAGTGGGAACTATAAAGAACTCTGAAGTGAATTTAAAAGAAAGGGATCACTTTAGAGAGGTAAAAATTCAGTCTTAAGTCTCATTCAAGTAAGATGCAAGCTATATTCTCTAAACTGGTCTGTGTAAACACAACTTGCTTTATATTTGAAATCATTCACAACTACTGAGAGAAATGACAGAAAATTGAAGCTTCTTATTTCTTTCTGATAGTAAAGAAATATTCATCAAATGCCTATTATATGGTAGTTACTGCTCTAAGCATTGGATTCTAGGAGGATGTCATATAAGTAAAAGTTCCTCAGGATTTCTGGATTCCTTCATATTAGAGAGAAACTTTTGAAAAATTGTCTGTGTATATACTTCATACAAATGAATTAATTGTCAATGTGTAGTAGGTTGTAAAGTATAGTACACTGAAAGTTAACTTTGGGACAAGGAAGATGTCAAATTCCCATCTCTAACATATATTAGCTATATGAGTCTGGGCAAGTCCTTTAACCTGAGGACCCTTAATAATTCCCAAAGTCTGTAAGTTGTAAATAGAGTGCCAACCTGCATTGACAGAACAAAATTCCTCCATCAAAAGGTTCTTTACACCAATTGATTCTGATTCTTAACTTGTATGCTTTAAATATCCAAACTTCAAATAAACAGGTTAATACATAGCAGCACAGGGAAAAAATGCAAGTAAAGAAAACAGATTAAGTTACTGTGTGATTTAAGACACAATTTTCCATCCAGTCAAATTCACATTTAATCTGGATCATAATGATATGTGTTAATTGGCAATTCCATAGTTATTTAATGCAATTTGGACTTTTAATTAAATAACAAAAAATGACCAGAAAATAGACAGAAAATAATGGTCGATTTATTAAAGACAAAAAAAGCCTTCATTTTTATCAGGAAAAATAACGGCATTTTGATTTATTCCTTTTTAAGAAAAAAATGTCAATTGATAGGCTCTCAAAAGGGGGGAAAAGATACTTTTGATAGTAGGAAACTTCAGTGTCTCCGAATACTAAGAAAACACCAAAAGTGTCAGTTGCAACCTAAATTTTTTTCCTTTTAAGTTTGCTTAGATTCATGGTGAGCAGATACATATGTGTGTGCCAGCAATAGAGCTGCCATGTAACATCTTTTCCATTTCTTAATCCAACTATCTAGAAACAAGTGCCTGACAATAAAGCCCTTCCAACAAATTTAGACTCTCAAATGTGATTTGTGTACCATCTTACAATTGTCATTATAATGGAAAATGCATTGTGTTGATGTCATATTTCTAAAGCTAGAGAGGTCCTTTACAAAAAAATGTAATAGCAATTCTTGAGTTTATCCTGTTGTTTCAAAAATTTTTTAAAGGGAGACTTGGATGAATCATGCAAGAGTTCAGAATCACAAATGCCACTTTTAGTTATCTCTTTTCTAAAAAAAATTTGGTTCTAACAGATAAAGAAAAGCAACTTACATCAAGCTACCTAATATACCCCAACAAATTCTTCAGGTATAGGCACTAATAAAACTGCTTCATATCAAAGTACATGATTTGTCTCTCTAGAGCTGACCATTGTACACTAGAAATACCAAATTGAATTCTGGCATGCACCTGAATCAGATTTAAATATAAATGGGAAATGTTTAACAAAAAATAAATATATAATACAATATGTATAGTGTTAGTTTAAGATATTCTATATCAATGTGGCATTGCTAAGAATCTATTTCTATTTGATACCATTTATGTACAAAATATCTTTAAAATGAAGATGCTAGAATAAGTAGACTGCTGGTAATTATCTCTAGAAAGAAGTATGGTTAAGGGAGTATCAGCTAATGAAAATGGTTCTGAGAAAAGAAGAACTAAGAAGAACAAGACATGAATAGGTGCTTATCTACTAGGTAGCAAAAGGACATGTGTCACACTATTTTTTTTGCATAATACTCCCTGATCTTAAATTTCCTTTAAAAAGTCTTTCTATTCAAAATGCACTAGAAGTTACTTTGTAGAACTAATATCGTTATAATTTTGAAGTAAATTTTATTTACCAGAAATATATACTAACATTTTAGGCTGTGTAAGTTTTCTAATATTAAGAAAGAAGGTGATTGAGATGAATGTGTATATGTCCATTCTTTCACAAACAATAAACATTTTATAGAATTTATTTCTTTACTAATAGTCATTTAATGGAAAGAATGACTAAGCCATGGATGTTGTGGCCCAATTTTATACTCAAATACTGAATTCCTATTTAAATATATGAGTCATCTTTAGAGAGAAGGATGATAATGTTGGTGAAAGAAGAAGAAGAAAAAGGAGAAGGAGAAGGAGGAGGAGGAGGAAGAGGAGGAAAAGGAGAAGAAGGAAGAAGAGGAGGAGGAGGATAGGAAGGAGAAAGAGGAGGAGGAGGAGGAAAGGAAGGGAGGGAGGAAGGGAAGGAGGGAGGCAGGAAAAAAAGAAGGAAAAAAATAATTTATTTGAATACCTTCAGCAGATGGAAGTTTGTTCCATAACAACAAAAATAACCACAACAAAAAACTCAATTTTTACACTAATGTATGATTGAATTGTTTACGTGTTCTTTCATTCATTCATTTATTTATTTATTTTGCTTTTTTTTCTGAGGCAATTGGGGTTAAGGGACTTGCCCAGGGTCACACAGACAGGAAGTGTCTGAGACCAGATTTGAACTCAGGTCTTCCTGACTTCAGGGCTGGTGCTCTAACCATTGCACCACCTAGCTGCCCCTCTTTCATTTAAATATATTTAAATTATTTTTATTTGAGCTTTAGTAAAGTATTACTAGTTATTACTATTATTATAGTAATTATGACTTTATTAATATGATCTTACATCATTAAATTTCTTTTTAGGTTGAATTTAACCTGATATATTTTCAGACATTTTAAAACAATTTTGAATTATTTATTTTTCACTCCACTAAACAATTTTATTCCCTTATTCAGTAATTTTCCTGCTCCCTTATGATGCTACTCCTCAAAGTTGTTGTACATTTATTAGAATACATATATTATTTCTTTTAGGCTTAATAGCCAGTCCTATTACTATGGAAAGATTTAAACTGTCTATGCCTGTTTATCTGCAAATGTCCCTATAACAAGGACAATAGTATTCTTATTATGAGAATGTCTTCTGCATTCTCTCTCCTCTCCCAACCCTTTTGCTAGAATTTTTAGCTAAAGTACTGACTTCAAAATTTTTGTACCTTTTACATGAGGCATTACAGAGGGTTTCTGAATCAACTTAGATATCAGAGAATTCTAGAATTACAAAGCTGGAAAGGAACTTAATAATCTAGTTTAAATGAAGACAAAGTTCCTATCTACATTGAATTGGAAAGTGACATGCTTTTCTTGGAGTCATGAAGACCTGAGACCAAATATAACCTCATACACTTTCTAGCTATGTGACTGTGGTCAAGGCACTATGTTAGCATCAGTTCCCTCAAGGATAATTTTTTTTCGGTAGTTCTTTTCTTCTTTCTGGGATCCCAATGCTCCATTCTCTATCCTTTTCCTCCTCCACTCACTCTTTTTTTTCTTCATTTCACTGCTTCCAATTCTGTCCAAGCAGAAATACATATAACTATTTGCCAGGATAACAATATAATCTTTTATTTTATTTTATTTCTTTGTAGATGGGGATAGTTAAAAGCCATTTGATTTTTATCCTCAGTATCATGCTTCCAGTAGCACATACAACAAGAAAACAAAGCAGTGGATTTTGTCTGTTTTATCTGTAAGCTGATGGTCCTGGTAGCATGAGTATCACTTTTGTATCTGGTTCTGGATTTAGCCTGTGTCTTGCATTATCCCTTCTCCACTAAAAAGGTTTTCCTACTTCATTACATATTTGCTTAGAAAGGTGTGCCATGGAACATGACTTTTTATTCCTTGAAGATCCTTTGATCTTTAGCATTTTGTACTATCATTCAAGTCAAGTGGTTTTTAAAGAAGTCATGTCTAATATATGTGCACATATATTGAATATACATTAATTAACAGAGCTTGAAAGTATTTAATTTTAAAAATTTTACTACGATTTCTGGAAGACTGCTATTATTTGTCATATAAAGTCAACTCATATTATTCTTATGTGAAATTGTACCCCTTTTTAGAACTCCCAAAAAAATACCAGTATATGTGAAGGACATGCATTGTTAGCCAAAGAATCAATCAGTCAACAAAGATTTAAGTATCACTTACTATTTGTCAGACAAATACTAACTAAACTTACTGCTGGACACTAGAGAGTGTCCATAGTATAGCATTGTTTACTAATGACCAGCATAATTCACTCTAAGTCCCTCAGTAAGTTAACATCGATTAAAATAATATTCCTACTTATATAACAGTCCAGTCTTCTAAAAAATTAAAACTGTCATTTAACTGCAAATAATTTGATTGTTATTTTTTCTTCCTTCCTAATTGGATAATTACAGAACCTTGTGCAAACAAGGTTCATGATTCATTCATGATTGACTTCGTTTTTCTATATGTAAAATGCCAGTAATAAAATCAGCCCTACTCATGACTTTCACTAGACACATGATGAGATTATCTTTCACAAGTTACTTTTTTTCATATCTCAGAATAAAGAATGAAACAACATAAATAATACAAATGTATGAATGAGTGATACCTAATTTCCCAAGATAGCATGCATTTTAATCAAATGAAGAATATCTTTTTGTGATAATTATGGCTAATTGTACATTTTCCCTTCCCCCTCATTATTAGCTCTTAACTGTATTTACTTTGTAATTATTTCTTCCTCTTTTACCTATTGGGATTCTAATCAAGAGGTCCAGTAAACAGGATGAGGTTCTTAAAGTAAGAACGGTTAAGGTATTTCCTATATGTGTATAACTTGTTTGGTTAACTAGGTTACCCTAATAGTATTGAGAATTATAACCTATTAAAGTATAGTTATTGGTGCTGATTAAAAAACAGAGTACATTCTTGAAAAATTTTCAGAAACATGATAAAGCAACAATAAAATTTACCTTTGTAGGTAAAGATTCCTTTAAAAATAGAGGATACAAAGCTCTACAGGTTGACTCTTAGAGCTGATCAAAGAAGAGTAAAAGGTAGTACATTTAGTTTGGTGTTCGCTCGATTTTATAGTAGTTTGGATCCTGAATTTCAACAATTTCAAGGAATTTGCCTTCAGTGACAATACACAAATGATAAGATTAGATCTTGCAAGGGTTAAAAGCATAGGCTTTTGAGCACATGCTGGGCTACTCTGAAATAGGATGATTCTAACAGAAGGAAAAAAGGAAAAAATCTCCAGCAAATCAAGGAATAGATAAATTTCAAAATAAGAGTTTGTTATAACACAATATAAAAAGAAAATTACAGTTAAATTAAACAATGCCAGCAGAGATAATGTGCCACAATATTTATCATTTATTTATTTTTATTTGCCCCAGTTACAGTTTTATTTGTCACAACTTTTTGGGGGGAGGAGTGGTTTACATGTACATTGATTTTCTAAACATTTTTTTTAAATGAATCATGTTGGGAGATAATAATCAGAACAAAAGTAAAAGCCATGAGAGAAAAAAATTTAAAAAGAAAAAGAAAAAAGTGAATATACCATGTGTTAATTTACATTCAGTCTCCATTGTTCTCTCTCTAGATACCAATGGCATTTTTATCCAAAGTTTATTGGGATTGCCTTGAATCACTTACTCTGTCACAGTTGATCATTGCACAATCTTGCTGTTTCTTATGTACAATGTATTCCTGGTTCTGCTTGTTTCACTCAGCACCTGTTCATGTTAATCTTTCCAAACCCTCTCTAAAATCAGCTTCTTCATCATTTTTATGCAACAATAATATTGCATTACTTTCATATGACATAATTTATTCAGCCATTCCCTAATTGATGGGCATCTATTCATTTTCCAATTCTTAGCCATCACAAAAGAGCTGCTACAAATATTTTTGCACATGTGTTTCATTTTCCATCCTTTTTTATTTCCTTGTGATACAGACCCAATTGTGGTACTTATGGTTTAAATGAATCAAAGAAGGTTTATTAAAGAAGGTTTTGATTGGCTAGGGTATATAATATATAGTAGCCAGTCTCTTTTTTTAAGTTACTGGTCTCTCTAAGCATTTAGAGATGACAGTTTAAGTGGTGTATCTAGAGAGGCCATATCTGGCAGATATCTCAGTCATTTCTAAAACAAACAGAGGAGCCATTACCATCACATAGGCAATAAGTATTCAGGTCAATGAATTCCCCTTAGGTAGCTGGCCATTCCAGTCCTGAAATAAAATCTATTATTCCCTTGACTATGTAATTAATTGTGAAAAATATAATATGCTTATATATCTATTGGATGCTTATATTAAGACTTGATCTCAAGAGGCAGATTACCATTACCACCAAATTAGGACTCAACAAGAAGACTATTTACTAGAGAAGGACAAAAGAGAATAGCACAGGGATGGGATAAACATTATAAGTTTTTTTTAGAACCTTCTCATTTGTCTCCATTCCAAATAGTAGGATCCCAATATTTCCTCAACAGGGCCTGATAAAAACTGATACAAAAAATTAATAAAGTTGTCAGACCTGATTGGTTACTTTAAAAATTGACTTTTACCCTCAATCTTCTGAGAGGCTTATGCTTTTTATATTGGAATAAATAATTCTACTGATTTGTGGTTAGAAATAATCTAATTCTATATAATGTTTCATTTCATGCCTGTCTCACAACTTTATGGTCTAAGGAGGAAGAGGATGCTTTCACCAATATTACAAAAAACAATAAAGCTCAGCTACCATTCATGGCTTGATCTTCTTTTTTTATACTTAATGATAACAATCCCTTGAGATTTTTCAAGTGAGAAAAGAATTCCACCAAGGTACTACAGTGTAAGAGATAATTTGAGCAAACAAAAAGTCATTGACTCCAATAAGCTGGGGTTGTCCCACCAGATACTGTTCCTCTTCAGAACAATATTCTATGTTCCATTTCTTTTACTAAAGGATTCTTTCACCAAGAATATGCTCACAACTGGTCTGAGTAGCTTTCCTTTTGTGCTATGCTTAAGGGCTCAGAAATCATTTCTTAAATATCTGTTATCAAATATTATTATCTCTGAGGTCCTTGGGGGTCCATCAGAATGAGCACATCTTTCCCTATTATGAAGTAGTCCTAGAGTGTACAGTTCTCAAGTACTGAATATTTCTAAGTGTTTGACACAGAATTCTTGCCATAGTAATGGTATCTGCCAGATAGTCCTTGATTTGTAGTTTAATTATAGAGTTAATTGATTTCAAGCCTATAGAAGATGATTATCACATAGAAAGGAGATATATTTCAAGTCAGATCCACTGGGTTATAAATTGCTAATCTTGTGTTCAACTCGAATTTCAGCTACAAATGGCATTAGCTGCTGTTCTGTGCCATTTTATGGGTGTGGTTACTGATCATTCTATATTATCGATGAATCAGTAAGAGTTATTTTACAGAGAATTATATTATTATATATTATACATTATATCATAATATATAAATATATTATATATCTACCTTTATAAAATATCATAAATTATTTTTAAATTATATGCAATTAAAATGTCAACTGAGCATAAAGAAAAGGTTTCTCATTATCAGTCATGGTTTATTCTTTACCATGGAAGTGAGCTATCCTCTTCATAATTCTAGATATCATATGTTTGTAAAGATATTTTTAGGGATTGGAGAGCTGATGAAGTTTTCTTGCTCATTAATAAAAAAAATGCAGTACTGTTCTCTAAATAGATATTTATGAGATAATTTAAATCTCCTGTCCACCAAAAGCTGAAAAAAAACATCAAATACACAACCTATAAATATGTTTAGCCCATATTTTAATAATTACTCTGAGATGAAACTTTAAAGAAGTTATTGTTATCTTAGGATGAAGGTTTGTTCATATGTATAGGGTGTGGGGAGGTTATAAAGTTTGGCAATGTGAAACTTGAATATGCAAATTTATGAAGCTACAAGTAGCAATGTTGAAAACAAAGTATTTTGCTTTTTAAATGCAAACAAATAAGATTTCTACAAACCAGGCTTAACACACACACACACACATACACACACACACATAAACACTCGCATACACATGCTCTGTTGGACAATAATCTCCCAAAGAAAGATTTGACTTTGAATTTTTAGTACATACACTGAGTAGAACAAAATTAGTTTGTACTCATCACCAAGTGTCACTACTGTAGACAGAAAAGCAAATATCAATAGCACCTCTGACTATGACGATGATCACAACAGGCATTCAAATATAATAACTAATGAGAACATTACAGGACAAGAAGTTGCACTTTGTAATACATTTTGCTTTTTCACTTAAACTATAATTTTCAATTTTCTAATGCCATTGGATTGCATAATTTGCAAGTGTATTGTTGCTATTTTTAAGAGGTTTTGTTATTATTTTATTTTATTTTTAAGACGGGGATGTGAAATTTCCAACATATGATCTTAACTAACAACATGTTTTTCCTATGTAATTCTGAGTTCTCCACCTGCTTCTTTAGAAATAAAAAATACAGGTTTCTAATTATCTATATTATGAATATCTGGGTTAAGTCAATGAGATGCTTGTCAATTTCTCTAATATGAAGATGAGTGATTTAATTAACTGTCTTCCCCATTGGAATTGGCTAAATAGATTTCTTTGTATTATGGATTTCATTGTGGGAATGTTTTGTATTCTGGAATCTGATGTTATCTGAATATAAATAATCTTAAAGTATCCTAACAGATATGAATACCTTATTCTGTTTGGAATCTTCACATTATATCTTCCATGACATTGGTCAAAATTGTATGTGAACAAATGCTATTATCTTTGATTATTCACTTGAAGTTGATTCTCAGGATATCTCTCAATAAGGTTATTTGCATGTCTCACAGGTTAATATCCAATTTTAATATATACATACCTAAAACACTTTTAAAAAAGCTTTTTGTGTTTTATTTAATTACATATTTTTAAAAATATTATGCAAAAATGTATTTTCTCTGCTTATACTCTTCTCTTTTTTCCACCAGTGAATCTGTGAAACTTACTGTGATCTTAGACTCTAGAAAACTTTGGGCTATCTGGGAATCTTGCCAGCTGCCCTGACTTTATTCTCTTTTACCTATTGGATTATCAATTCTAATCATCAAGGATCTATGTATTCCTTTCCTAAGAAAGTCAATTTAGTCAGCTTTGAAATTCCATACTGGAGCTGAGAATAATTATCAAATCAATACTACAATTTTATTTGAAAAGGTATGATCATCCATTACCTTATTATTCTAATCACAATCTCTGTGATTACTCATACCAAAATCCTTTCCCTTCAGATCACTCCCAATATGCACTATCTCCCTCTATTAAACTTTTTAAAGTCAGGACTGTCCAAACTTTATGTTTACATTTTCATTACACCAGTCCCTGGCCTATAGTGGGTAATTAATAAAAGCTTTTTCAACCATCTTACCATTCTTTTTTTTTTTTAATCAGAACTTTCATTGAAGTTTTCCAAAGTTCTTTCTTCATTTTGAAGAAATTAGATGAATTAGGTAGTGGAAATACTTTACAGATAAGTAAATTGCAGTTTAAGCAGAATAAATAATGTGTCTATAGTCACACAGAAAACAAGAATCAGAGATTAAAATCCATGCCTCTTTTAATTCCATGTCTAGCATTCTTTCATTACTCAGTGAGAGATGGATGAATGGATAAATAAACAGAGTGACAGAGAAAAATCAATGGAACAATGTGTATCATATATGCACAAACCAGTGGACAGTTTTGGATTTTTCTAATAATTTTGTTTAATGACTATTGTTTCCATTGAAGAAAGATAGTATCAAAGTAGTTTTTAATGAGCTGTGGGAAAATAGTACATTATTTTGTTTTGAAAATTTATAAATGGGTTTTGAAATGTCCTATTTTATAGATTCATTTAAAAAATCAGTAATTAAAGAGCAGAAATGTCAACAAAATGAGATCTACACATATGTTGTATATTACTGGATTGAATGATTTTGTATATCTGTGTATAGACATACAGATAAATATTCACAGTCATCTAGTAAACATGATATTCATCAGTCATGATCTTTGTTCTTTCCTTAAATTCATTAATAGTGGAAAAATGATGGGGAAAATATAGGAATTATAATATAATAACCACATCATCTAGACCCATCCTTTTTAATTCATGTGGCTATGCTTTTAAACTCAGTGTGAAATCAAATCAATTTCCACTTCTGCAACTATCAGAGACCAATTATTAACCTTTATTTTGCTTAATTTTAATTAGAACTCAATGTAATGGATTATAATCACATTCACTAAGAACTATAGATTCATAACCCCTGTGATCTTCATTTAAAACATTGTAGCAACAAAAGATTTGTTGTTATAGGTGGTGGCCATAGTGTTTTGCCTAGATTTGTGAATTTATTGGAGTAAGGAACTCCATATGAGGAAATTCCTAATAACTGATAATTCCTAATTATCACTGATAAGAGAAAATTTATTATGAAGAAGAGACAAAGTAGAGGTGTAGGTAGAGAATTACCTTGCAATTCTTACAATCATAGATTCATAAGTTTAGAGTTAGAAGATTCCTTAAAAGTCACTGAGTTTAGTTTTTCATGTAACAAGTAAGAAACTAAGGTTCAGAAAGATTACCTGATTTTAGAGAGTAAGTACAAAAATAACATTCAAATTCAATCCTGTCTCTTCAAATCTACTGTACTCTTTCCACTCTCCTCAGATGCCTCTATGTTTTGTTTGTTTGTTTGTTTTGTTTTGTTTTCTAGGAATATTAGTGGAAAAAATTATGATTTTGTGTTGTCATAGGATAACTGACTCAACCTATTACATTGTGAGGTCTTAGATAGCAGGGACTGTCTTTTGCCTTTCATTTTATTCCCATTGATTAGAACAAATACTGGCATATCATGGGTCCTTAATAAATGGTGATTTACTGACTGGGTAATAAATCACTTTGAGATATAGTAGATGAAAAAAAAAAAGATCTGTACAAAAGCTGCTCAAGGTGATTGATCCCTATGTCTAACCAAACTTAGGGTTTCATGAGAACACATCAACTCTCAGACTGTGGTGCCCAGGAACATGAAGGTTGAATATACAAGTGGGTGCACAGGTGAATCTACTGAAGACAGCATTCCCTACATTCCCTAGAGTTGCTGAACATGTTGAAGAAGCTTAGGGTTATGTGGTTGATGAAATCATTATGGGATATGAAATTCCTAGTCAATAATGTCTCTAAGCCTCATGTTGCTTTAGCTAGAAAGTCTTTTTTCCTGGATTAAACAATTCTTTTCTATATGAACCAATATAGAAAGTGGTAAGATGGCCTAGTGAGGTTAATTCTTCAAGAAATGAACATGCTAACTCCTGAGCTAATTTTTCAAGGTTAAAATCTTTTTTAAACTATGATGTTCTGACCCTTTTAATCACACACTAGACTTCAGCACAATTTTCAAGAATCAGTGAATATAACCAAATATGTTTTCCTTTGAATCAATAATAATATAAATTAAATGCATTATTTGCAATTTGTAAATCATAGATATAAAATTAAAGTGATTCTGACATTATAACACTTTTTTTAATTAGCAAGTAAGGAAACTGAGGCCAAAAGAAATTAAATGACATGCTTGCAATCTCCCAAATCCAGAGGCTGAATAAGAACATAAAGCCCCAATGAGAAAAAAAATATTAAAGTGCTTATTAACAAGTATTTATTTTTTCTCTCCCCCTACCATCTCTCCAGAAGTGGGCACTTTTCTCTCTACAAACCACTTATTGAAACATTATTTTTTTTCTATTTATAATAAAAAATAGTATACATTCAAATTATTGAATTAGAAAATACCTATGAATGAATGTTAGTCTAAGAAATTGAATGAATTTTCAAAATCATAGAGTGGTGAAGCTAATAATCTAATATTAAATTATATTGAGAGTCAGTTAATTATATTGAAATGCTACTAATAAACATTTGGAATAAAAATGTATATTTCACTTACTTCAATTTTATTAAGAATATAAAGATTTACTGTCAAAATGACATCTATGGCATAATTGCAGAGTCTAAGCTACTTAGGTTTATCAAGCACATTTTTTGTGAGGTGTATGTTCTTGGGCCTTTAAATTAATGCTCAACTTTCCCTACAAAATTGGCATGTGGAAATAAAAATAACTAGAGTAAAAATTGTGCATGACTCAGAAAAAAATCTAATCATAAATTATAACCTTTGTTGGATCTTTTTAAAAATTATTTTTCTTCAATAGAAATTAAGCGGGGGACGGAGCCAAGATGGCGGAGTGAAAACATGACTCTCTGTGTCCTCCACAGATCTTCTCTCAAATCAACAATAAAATAAGCCTCTGAACTGATCTTCAAATCAACGAATCCAGAAATATTTGGACACTTCTTGCTGATATCCCTGAAGAACTTCATATTAGGTTTGTCTAACTGAGACAGAGGGATAAACAATGGTGTTGGTGGGAAGTAAGGGTGGGACTCGGCTCACTGTGGCAGAAACTCCAAACTCCAAACTCCTAACACCTGGAGTTTATCTGAGGCACTTGGGACACTCTGCCCTGCTTGTGGACAGGTATTCTGGCAGACTTGCCTTGTTTAAAGAGAAATCCCGATTTAGTCCTAGCCCCCACCGGGCCAGGACCTTAAGTTAATTCACCGAAGTGCCCCAGGGCAAAGAACTTCAGCCACCGTTTTTTTCCAAGCCTTAAAGACATACCCACACTGCCTAAAGAAATGAATAAACAAAAGAGAGCTCTCACCATAGAGAGCTTTTATCGAGAGAAAGAAGGGATGATCCCAGATCCTGAGGTTCCTTTAGACAAAACTCAAGAGGAAGTTATTAAGGACCATCACTGGTCCCTTTTTCAAAAGGCCGTTCTGGAAGATTGCATAAAGAATCTCAAAAGAAAGCAGGAGGATAAATGGGAAAATAAACTGAAATCAGTGCAAGAAAGATATGATGCCCTGCAAAAGAGATATGAAAAAGACACCAATTTATTGACAAATAAAATTAGTGAAGTGGAAAAAGAGGCAATGACCAAAAACTTCAAATGGCCAGTTACAAAAGGAGCTTAAAAAGGTAACTGAAGAAAACAACACTTTAAAAATAAGAAGTGAATAAATGCAAGTGAATGACTCAATAAGACTTCAAAAATCAGTGAAACAAAAACAAAAAAAAATTAAAAAATTAGAAGAAAATATGAAATATTTCCTAGGAAAAACAACTGA